>PVJH01012643.1:22486-63758 GCA_004026705.1 Nesogale talazaci | reverse complement strand
GTACCCCTCCCTCTCCCACCCTCCCTTCCTCATGAAACCCTAATAATTTATAATAATTATTATTTTGTTCTCACAGCTCTTATAGCATTCCATTCATCAAGTGTATCAAGCATGTTTGTACATATGTTGAGATCATCATTTCCAAAACACTTTCTACTTGAGCCCTTGGTATAGACCCCTCTTTTTTCCCCTCCCTCCCCCCTCGTGAATCCTTGACCAAATATCTTACACTCTTTTATGGGAGTAGGAAACCCTGTCTATCTCCAGAGGAGCTCGGGTGGTTTCGAACTGCTGATCTTGCTGTTAGCAGTCCAGCACGTAAACCCTGTGCCACTGGGGCTTCTATGTTATCAGCAATAGCAAGATAAATAAACTTTAGGGGGAGAGAGAACTGAAAGATGTCGGGAGGGTAAAAGTCACTAACTTCCATTTTCAGCAAGCCTGAGTAGCAGCTATAATCTGTAGGTTAATATATACATACATACATACATATATATTCCAAAACAGTTAAGGGCAACAGAAAAGCTGCCTGGGGGATAATAAGTGCAGTGGATAACCCCAGGGAATGAAGTGCACAGGAAGGGTCCAGGTATGGCAGATCTCAGAAAAGCTAAGCACAAATGCATCTCCGGGGGATCATCCTTGACTCACCTCAAGGACTGAGAAAGCCGAAGGCTACCAAGCCCAAAGCAACTGGTCAGAAGCTGTGTGCGTGGAAGCGCAGTTAGGTGAGAGTACAGAGATGACCCAGAGATGGAAGGTCTCAGGAACTGCTCACAGAACAGTCCCTAAAGGAACCTTCTGCAAGTAAATAGGCTAGAGAATTCCAACTCGCTGCATAAGGAATCTTAAAAAGTACTGTAGATGCTTTTCAAATACAAAGATCCCATAAGAAAGCACGGTGTGTGAAGGTCATGTGCTTATGGTAATGGTAATTTCATGATTGAGATGGAGGGGTGGAGTCTAGCCTGTTCATGTGGAGATAGTCATTGAGTAGCCAATGAGGCCTCCGTGTGGGCATGGCTTTCTCCTGAGACTTCTGGGAAATCTCGTAATATTTCCCTCGTGGAGATGAGAAGCTATCTCCCCAGTTGTTGAGTGAGTCTCAGAGACAACAAACAAGGGAAAAGACAAGATGGCAGCGTCCATGGAGCTGGACAAGCCAGAGGAGAAGTCACACGGCCTTGCCCTGATGGGACCAGACCTCCGAAGCTGGAGAAGCCACATGGAGATCCCTGCCAGTGTTGAGTTGCTTCTACCATCACTGGATGCTGTTGATGGACCCTGAGCCCTGGAAGTGAGGAGCCATGGGGAGACCCCTGCCAGCGTAGAGACTCTACACCCACTGGCCTGTGACTTTGTGAGTCGGAAGGAGACTTTATAGACTGATAACGGGCATATGGGCTAATATAGGATGTGTGACTTTGAACTGGACTGGGCTGGGATGCTTTCTCAGTGTTCCATTCCTCTTGTACATAAACCTTTTCCTTTTATCCATATGCGTGTCTATGAATTTGTTTCTCTAGTCTACCCGGACTCACACACGGCGAGAAGGGAAAGCAAAGTTTTAAGAGATGTAGGGTCTTTTAAGAATCACTTCAGTGGGCTGAGCCCCGGTGGTTGTGCGCGAGACTGCGGCCCACTGGGTTGGAGGTTCAAATCCAGCAGCAAGGCTCGGCCTCCTACTCCCACCACCAGAGGGCAGTGATGTCCTAAAAAAAAAAGGGGGGGGCTGAGCCCCGGTGGCGTAGTGGTTGTGCGTGGGACTGCGGCCCACTGGGATGGAGGTTGGATTCCAGCTCCACGGAGCAAAGGCTGGGCCTCCTACTCCCACCACCTGAGGGCAGTGATGCCTAAAAAAAAAAAAAAAAAAGTGGAGCTGACACCAAGGGCTCAAATAGAAAAAAAAAAGAAGCATTTCAGTGAAATAAAACTACTAGCATAAGTACAAGAAAATAAAGAAGAGAGGACAAGGAAACAGGAGATAGACTATGAGTTAAAGACGTGGAGAAGGGCAAATAAGCTATACCTGGATTGAGGGCCTACTTCAAAGGAGCACAATCGTGAGTGGATACGATGCAAAACACCAGAAGGGGCTTAGAAATGAGAAAGCCAACCCCATACACAGGTAATGAAAGGGGAGTCAGGATGAACAGTCTTGTCCAGGGAAGGCACTCAAGAAGGCTCGAGGCAATGACAAGAAGACCTGTTCTTGGACAATAAGATTTGACATCTAAGAAACTTTAAATTTTCCTTTAAAGGTACCAAACAGCTTCTTTGGGTTTTCTCTTTCTTTCTTTCTTTCTTTCTTTCTTTCTTTCTTTCTTTCTTTCTTTCTTTTTTTTTTTAGGCATCACTGCCCTCAGGTGGGGGGAGTAGGAGGCCCAGCCTTTGCTCCTGGGAGTCAGAATTGAACCTCCACCCCAGTGGGCCGCAGTGCCGCGCACAACCACCACGCCACCGGGGCTCAGCCCTTCTCTTTCTTTTTTAAACCACAAAACAAACCTTGCCCGTGTGTGTGTGTGTGTGTGTGTGTGTGTGTGTGTGTGTGTGTGCGCGCCAGGGGATATGTCCTGTGTGTCACGGCAGAACTGTTCTCCAGCGGGCCTCCAATGGCTCATTTTTAGAAGCGGATCACCAGGCCTTTCTTCTCAGGCAATGCTGGGTGGACGAGAACCACCAACCTTATGGTTAGCAGCAAAATGTGCTAAGCACTACACCACTCGGGGACGTTAAAACAAAAAGGCTGACCTTACAATTTGAATGAAAAAACAAACAAAAGCATCCAGTAAAACAATGTTGGTTAAGTAAAATAAAAACTGCGGAGGGACAATTTTGCTGAAAATGTGGTAAGTTTTCTACACTGAAAGCTAGAAAACATTCCTAAGTGAAGTTAAAGATAGACATTTATAGAAAAGTATACTTTGTGGATCATTCCCTCATCTGTCATTAAGTTGATTCTGTTGCATAGCAACTCAGAACTGCCTCTGTGGGGTTCTAAGACTATGGCTCTTTTTTTTTGGGGGGGGGGGCATCACTGCTCTCCGGTGGTGGGAGTAGGAGGCCCAGTCCCACTGCTGGAATGGAACCTCCATCCCAGTGGGCCGCAGTCCCACGCACAACCACTATGCCACCGGGGCTCAGCCCCGACTATAGCTCTTTTTTAAAAAAACATTTTACTTATAATATCTGACAGATATCATAACAATCCACAATTCAATTGGAGCAAGCAAAATTGTACAATTGCTGCCACCATCAGTTTCAAAAGATTTACAATTAATGTATGTATGGATCATGATGGGAGTTATATGAGCCCCCAATAAAATGATTCATTAAAAAACGGGGGGAGGGGGCTGAGCCCTGGTGGCATAAATGGTTGAGTGCGGGACTGCAGCCTGTGGGCTTGGCGGTTCAAATCCAGTGGCAGCTCTCAGGAGCAGCACTGGGAAGCGCCCATGACCACCAGAGACAGTGATGCCCACAAAAAAAGTAAATAAATAAATAAACAAATGGGGGGGAGGGAGGAGGAGGAGCTTATACCAAGGGCTCAAGTGGAAAATACTTGGAAATGAATATGGCAATACGTGTACAAATATGCTTGATACAAATGATGTATTGAATGTTATAAGAGCTGTCAGAGCCCCCAATAAAATCATTGAAAAAAGTTATTATAGGCTGAGCCCTGGTGGCGTATTTGTGTGCGGGACTGTGGCCCATGGGGTTGACGGTTCAAATCCAGCAGCAGCTCTCCAGGAGCAAGGCTGGGCTTCCTACTCCCACCAGGGGAGTGATGCCACACACACACACACACACACACACATAAAAAGTTATTATATGGGAGCTAACAGATATTGTAAGAAACCATCATTCAAGTAGATCAAACATCATTGTATAATCTCTGCCACCATCATTTTCAAAACATTTTATTTCTTCTTGAACTCTTTGATATCAGCTCCCCTTTATTCCCTCACTTCCCCTAGTACCCTCCAGAAACTCTTTTTTTTTGGGGGGGGGGGGACATCACTGCCCTCAGGTGGTGGGAGTAGGAGGCCCATCCTTTGCTCCGTGGAGCTGGAATTGAACCTCCATCCCAGTGGGCCGCAGTCCCACGTGCGACCACTACGCAGAAACTCTTATTGTTATATTACATATGATTTATTTATCTGCCATTGGATGCTTATATCATCCAATGCACCGTTCATCTATAATTATGCTATTCACCCCCCTCGAATGGGGTTATATAGTCATCATTGCTATCAGTTCCGTCCCTCCTCTTCCTTTACCCTCAGGGAATCATTACTCCTATTACTACTTTTTTTTTTTTTAGGCATCACTGCCGTCTGGTAGGAGTGGGAGGCCTAGCCTTGCCGCTGCTGGATTTGAACCGCCACGCCCGTCGGCCGCAGTCCGGCACTCAACCACGATGCTACCGGGGCTCAGCCCTATCACTGTTTTTGAAGGGTTTATCGATCTTGAATTGCATGCCCTGAATGATCTTAATTATAGAAGTCAACATATGAACGTCTAACAAGATTAATGAGCTAAAACTAAGGCCATAATAGTATGGGGAGGAAATATTAAAGAACTAGAGTTTCATCAGTGCTATACTGCATCTGGATTTATCATCCCTGTGTAGCCCTCCTGTGAGGGACTCTCTGATTGTCTTATAGGCCCTTCGCGTCATTTTGATGGCTTGTTTTTGAACTTCTGATACCTATTCCTATTGATACCTCATGATCACACAGGCTGGCGTGTTTCTTCCACCAGGGGCTTTGTTGTTCCCCTGTCTTTTACTTGTTTACCTTCAAGTCTTTAAGACCCCAGATGCTCTCTCCTTTAATAGCAAGGCACCATCAGTTCCCTTTACCAGATTTGTCTATGTATCCATTTTGTCTTCAGCAAATGTGTAGTTAAGATGAGCCTATTAAGATGCCATATTATTAGAACAACCTGTTCTTGTGCTGAGGTAAATTGTAAGTAGAGACTCAAAGTCCATTTGCTTCATCTATATGTATACATACACACACATATATTACACCTATCTTTATGTATCCATATATACACATCTATATGTGTAACTATATATATAATTTTAACTTTCTTGTTCCTTCCTCCTGCCCCACTATCATGTTTACCCATTGTTCACCTTTCATTAAATCCTCTTGGACACATTTCAATTAATCAAGCACGACCAGGAAGGCTACACCCTCCCCACAGTCAATTTTAGATCCCTTGCCATTACCCTGTTCCTGTCATTATTGGCTCGCCACTTCCCTTCCCCCACCTCCACCCATCTTCTCTTCTATAGAGAGACACCAAAAGAAAGAGGAAAAAAAGAGAGAGAAACCGAATCTAACAGCTGTCCTGATCCAGAACAGATGAGCATCTCTCCGCTGAATAGCAAGCAGGCTCTGTTATAATCCATCAGTCCAATCCACTTTTCTTTCAGGGATCCATAGCCCAGGACCCACTTACCTAACAGTACGTATACCCTTTTTAGTCCTCAGCATTCGTGTCCGAGGCGCACGCCTTCTACAAGTTCCCATTGCCCACCCTGCAATCAGAAATGGAAAGGTCTGGGGGCCCACCCCACCCCGTTTTATCTTTAGACTTTCAGTGTGTTCCCCTTGTGATTCTTTCCTAACCAGTTAACCAGTTAAAACTGTAATTCTTCTTCTTCTTCTTCTTCCACTTCCTTCCTCTCCTCCTCCTCCTCCTTTGTATTGGGATGACTTTCCACTCACCTTGCTTCAGGGTCTGTTAGTGCTGCTTCCGTCTGAAGAATCTTCTGTAAACCTTACTTTCCCTGCGGAGGCTGACAGAGGACAGTAGAGGAACCAACACACACACACACACACACACACACACACACAAATACTGTTTGTGCATGGCTAAAATCTGTGGTGATTTTAGAGGAGCCTGGACAATTGGCATCCGTGAAGTAGGAACTGGGGCTCTGCACCAGGCACTTCTTGTGTTTCCGCTTCTCCTTGTCTGGGGAGAGTTGAAGGAAATCCTTTGTGAGAGGCATGTTTGCACAGGGAGGTTCTCACTGCTGGAAAGATAAGATTCAACCTCTTTACAGGAGTAGAAGACCTCATCTTTTGTCCACAGACCACCTGGTGGGTTTGAACTGCTGACCTTCCAGTTAGCAGTCCAACGATGCCACCAGGACTTGTCTTTCTATGAATAGGAAAACACAATATGGTTAAGATGCTCATTTTCCACCCACCCCTAAGTGAGCCATAATGTAACTCAATGCAATACTAATCAAAATTTCAGGAGGTTTCATGGAAATGTATGTAGTGTTGTAAAGAACACAGAATTTTCAAATAATCCCTAAAAGGAAAACAAATCTACCTGGATTGATGACTTACTATAAAAAAACTGTGATATTGGCTTGAGGCAATATCAATTTATCTCACTTTCATTGTGTGCAGAATATACACAGCAGAACATCCACCAATTCAACAATTTCATCGGGTACAATTCAGTGACACTGACTACAGTCTTCAGGGTGTGCAAGCATTCCCACCCTCTGTGGTAGCTACAAAATTTGGGCCAACTTAAAAATATGTGTAAGTGATGGTGGGTGTGGCCCTCTCATAAGAAGGGCCTAAGGAACCTTACCCTTTCTGCTTTGACCTTCATGCTTGTTGACCTTGATTGCTGCCAGAGCCTGTAATGTTTCCCACTGACTTCGGATCCACACGACTTTGCACCCACCGCCTGTGCTGTTCCTGCATTCAGCATCATTGCATGTGACTTCATGAGTCTGAAGAGAGACTGATGGACTATTTTCAGATTTACGGACTTGAGTTGAACTGGGCTGGGATGTGTTCTTGATACAATTACTTCTTGGTATAAAACTCTTTCTTACACATGTATGAGTGTCGCTGGATTTGTTTCTCTAGTCATTTTGGCTGAACAGAGCCTCTTCTAAATTATTCTTCCTACATTAACATATCCAAACAGCTACTCAGAAAACTCACAGCTCTTAAGTTGATTCCAGCTCAGAATTTAGGGCATTCACTATTCCCTAAGTTTCCTATCTAATGAAGAAAAGAAAAAGTCTTTTTAACAAATTATGCTACAAGTATAATTTATGGAGCAAAACATACAGGTTTATAAATACAGTTCCTCTAATTTGTGCCTTCATTCATCGTTGATTCATAGTGAGACTATGTACCACAGAAGGAAATGGTGCCGGGTCTTACACCATTCTCACAGTAATTCCTAGGTCTGAGCTCCTTGTTGCAGCTACTGAGTCAGTTCACCTCACAGAAATTCTTATCCTTTTGCTGATTCCCTGCTTTACCAACCAAGATGTCATTCTTCAGGGACTGGTCTTTCCTGACAGCATGTGTAAAGTGCTGGATACAAAGGCTCACCATCTTTGATTGATTCTAAGGAGCATTCTGGCTGTCCTTCTTCCATGACAGATTCGTTTGACCTTCTGGAAGCCCACAGTATATTCAGTATTCTTTGCCATCACTGTATGTTTCAAAACTCAACTCAAGTGAGTGCATCAAGCCGTCTCTGGACTTAATTGCATCCAGCTTTCCCATGCATGAAGCAACTGAAAATGCCTTGGCTTGGGTCAGGAGCACCTCAGTCCTCAAAGAGACATCTTTGTTTTCTAACTCTATAAAGAGGGCTTTTCCCACAAACAGTCCCAAGGCAATACGTGGTTTGATCTCCTGACAGGTGTTTCCATGAGTGTTGACTGCAGAGCCAAGTAACATGAAATCCTTGACAACTTCAATGCTTTCTCTCTTTATGGCATTATTTACTGATCCAGTTTTTGTTTACCGGGGATTTTTGTTTACATTTTTTGTTTACTTTTTTTTTTTTTAAGGCATCACTGCCCTGGTGGTGGGAGTAGGAGGCCCAGCCTTTGCTCTTGTGAGCGGGAATTGAACCTCCATCCCAGTGGGCCGCAGTCCCACGCACAACCACCACACCACCGGGGCTCAGCCCTTTTGTTTACTTTATATTGAGGTGTAATCCATACTGAAGGTGCTATGCTTTGATCTTCCTCAGCCAGCGCTTCAAGTCCTCCTAGCTTGCTGCAAGCAAGAGTATGGCAACTGTTTATCATGTTAATATGCTAATGAATCTTCCAAGACTTTCATTCGCTGATGCGGCACAATCCAGAATAAGAAGCAGCAGCTGCAAACCTCCACTAACAATAAGAATGTGGAACGTACAAAGTGATGAATCTAGGAAGAGCGGAGGTTGTCAAAATGCAATGGACCCATAAAAATTGATATCTTAGGCATCAGTGAGCTGAAATGGGACTGGTATTAGCCATTTTGAATCAGACAATCATATGTTTTACTACACCGGGAATGGCAACTTGAGGAGGAATGAGGTCACATTTATCATCCAAAGAACATTTTAAGATCTTTCCTGAAGTACAGTGCTGTCAGTGATAGGATGTATCTGTACGCCTATTAGGAAGACCAGTTAAAATGACTACTATTCAAATTTATGTGGCAACTACCAAAACCCAAAATGAAAAAAAATGAAGATTTTCACCAGTCTCTGCTGTCTCAACTTGATCAAACTTGCAGTCTAGATGCACTGATAATTACTGGTAATTGGAATGAAAAAGTTTGAAAGAGAAGGAATTGGTAGTTGGAAAATATAATTTTGATGATTGAAATTATACTGGAAATTACATGAGTTTTTTTTTGGTAAGTTCAATGATTTATTGTGAATACCTCTTGTGATATAGTCAATTATTTAATATGGCCCTTCAAAATATATTCTTTATTGTGATATACTGTAAATTCTAGCCCCTCTGTCTATGGTTATGGTCCCATTTTGAAGGCAGTTATCTGTTAAAGGATGAAGCTCCCTTTCATGGCGATTAAGTCAATGCTGGCTCACAGAAATGCTACAGGACAGGATAGAACTACTCCTGTTAATTTACAACACTGGGACTCTGCACAGGAATAAAAAGCCCCGGCTTTTGTTCTGCAGAGCTGGTGGTTTCAAACGGTTGACTTTGGGGATTGCAGCCCAACTCCTAATCACTATGCCCCCAGCACTTTCCGAAAGGATTACAGTGGGATGTGTTCTTACTCTCTACCCTGCTAGAAGGTGTGACATAGGTTTTCCTTTGGGGGATGGTCCGTTGAAAGATGACAATCACACTTCCATTCAAGCCTTCCTTTGGTGACCTCCACATCTTGAAGGAGCCCGGTAGAAGCCAGTAGACCTGTTTTGACTTTCGGATATATTTGGCTGTTAGTTCTCCAGGCTTTGGCCTGCCTTTGGCTCACCTTCAGATTAGGGGTTTAATGGCACCCACAACCATGTGAGACATCTCCTTAAAGTTTCATGAATTTCAATGAATTTCAATTTCAGTGAAGAACAGAACCCTGGGACAGGAAGGAAGATCCTAAGGGGGTGAGTGGGAATGGGGGAGGAGTGAGGCTGGACGAACATTTTAGAAAAGTTGGACATTTATAATAGTTTTAATCCCCAGTTTCTTAGGACTAGTCTGGTACTAATCCTTCTATGTAAATTATTGTTAGGAGTCGCTGAGTCGGTTCCAGCTCAAACAACAGAACAAAAATACTCCCAGAGCCTGCACCCTTCTCAAATTGTCCTTATGTTTCTACATCGGTAGAAGGCCTTGCTGAAGGCCTTCCTCTTTTTCACTGCCCCTCTATTTTACCAAGCATGGTGTCCTTTTCTGGGGGCTGGTCTCCTCTGAGAACAAGTCCAAAGTATATGAGAAGTGGTCTCATTATCCATGCCTCTCAGGGAACATTCTGGCTCTACTTCTTCCGAGACAAATGTGTTTGTTCTTCTGGCAGTTCTCAAGTCTTTCAACATTCTTCACCTGAACCATAATTCGGAGGCCCCAGTTCTTCTTTGATCTTCCTTACGCGACGTCCACATTTCACATGACTACGAAGCGATGAAAAACACCACGGCGGTTGTGCAAGGGACTGTGGCCCACTGGGTTGGAGGTTCAAATCCAGCAGCAGCTCTCCGGGAGCCAGGTGGGGTAGCTCCCACAACCACCAGAGGGCAGTGATGTCCCTCCCCCCAAAATACCATGGCATGCATCTTGGTCCTCAAAGTAACATCCCTGTTTTTCGACACTTTAGAGAGGTCCTGTGAGCCAAATTTACCCAATGCAGTATGTCCTTTGATCTCTCTTTTTTTTTTTTTTTTTTTGTGGGCATCACTGCTCTCCGGTGGTGGGAGTAGGAGGCCCAGCCCCACTGCTGGAATTGAACCTCCGTCCCAGTGGGCCGCAGTCCCACGCACAACCACTACGCCACCGGGACTCAGCCCTGTCCTTTGATCTCTTGACAGCTTCTTCCATGAACTTTAATTGTGAATCCAAACAGGACAACAGCCTTGACAACTTCAGCCTTTCCGCCACTTATCACGATATTAACTATTAGTCAAGTTGTGAGGATTTTTGCTTTCTTTTTTTTTTTTGGGGGGGTGGGGTGCATCACTGCCCTCAGGTGGTGGGAGTAGGAGGCCCAGCCTTTGCTCCGTGGAGCTGAAATCGAACCTCCATCTCAGTGGGCCACAGTCCCGCACACAACCACGACGCCACCGGGGCTCAGCCCTGATTTTTGCTTTCTTTACTGCGAGTTGTAACTCGTATTAAAATCAATCTTTGGTTTTCATCAGCAAGTGCTTCAGGTCTTCCTCACGTTCAGCAAGCAAAGGAGTGCCGTCTGCCATCTTGGGTTGCTTTCTGTTTTGTTTCGATGCCATCTTAGGCTGTTAATAAGCCTTCCTACACTCTTAATGACCCAGTCTTCTTCGTATAATCTAGCTTCTCTCATTGTTCGCTCAACATAAAGCTTGTATAAGTATGGTGACAGGTGGCAACCCTGATCCACACCGTTTCTGATTTTAAACCATACAGTATTCACTTATTCTGTTGACACAATTGCCTCTTCATCCACGTACAGGTCACACACAAGCCCAATGCAGTGTTCTGTGATTCCTATTCTCCTCAAGGCTATCCATAGTTTGTTATGGTCCACAAAGTCCAATGCCTTTGCATAGCAAAGTGTGTTAGTCCGGGCAGACTACAGAAACAAATTGATAGACATGCATATGGATATAAGGAAAAGCTTTATATATAAGAGGAATGGGACATTGAGAAAGCATCCCAGCCCAGTCCAGTTCAAAGTCATAAGGCCGATATTAGCCCATATGCCCGATAACAATCTATAAAGTCTCCTTCTGATTCACGAAGTCACAGGCCAGTGGGTGCAGAGTCTCAGCACTAGTAGGGGTCTCCCCATGACTCCTCGCTTCCAGGGCTCAGGGTCCATCAACAGCATCCAGTAGTGGTGGAAGCAACTCAGCGCTGGCAGGGGTCTCCACGTGGCTTCTCCAACTTCAGAGGTCTGGTTCCATCAGGGCAAGGCCGTGTGGCTCCTCCAGCTCCTTGGATGCTGCCATCTTATCTTGTCCTTAGTTCATTGTCTCTGACACTAATTCCCAACAACTGGGGAGACAGCTTCTCATCTCCACGAAGGAAATATCACACGATTTCCCGGAAGTACCGGAAGGAGAAAGCCATGCCCACAGGGAGGCCTCATTGGCTCCTCAACGGTTATCTCCAGATGAACAGGCTAGACTCCTCCCCTCCATCTCAATCACGAAATTAACAGGAGCCCATGACCACCAAGCAAAGTAAATACCTTTCTGATATTTTCTGCTTTAAGCCAAGATCCATCTCAGATCAATGAGATTCTTGGTGCCCCATCCTTTACTGAAGCTGGCACCTGAACCACAGGCCTGATCAATGTTGTGCTGCAAACATTGTTAAATGATCTTCAACAAAATTTTTACTTTGGGGCGTGACAGTAATGATATTGTTCCATAATTTGCACATTCCTTAGGGTCACCTTTCTCTGGAAGGGGTACAAATATGGATCTCTTTCAGTCAGTTGGCCAAGTTGCCGTTTCTCAAATGTTCTGACATTCACATTGAGTGCATGCTGCCAGGACTTCTTTAGCTTATTGAAACATTTCCATTGGTACCTCATCGATTCCTGGAAACTTGTTTTTAGCTAAGACTTTCAGTGTAACTAGAACTTTGTTCAGCACTATTGGTCACGTGCTACCTCCCGAAGTGGTTGGATGTTCACTAGTTATTGCTGGTACAGTGACTCTGTGTAGTCTATCCATCCCCTTTGGATGCTTCTTGTATCATTCAGTATTTTGCCCATAGAGTCTTTCAACATTGGCCCTTGAGGTTTGAATTTTTTCTTCAGTTCTTTTAGTTTGACATATGCTGAGCGTGTCTTTCCATTTTGTTTTTTCTAAATCCAGCTCTTTACATGTTTCTTTCTAATATTTTACTTTCTCCTTGAACTGCCCCTTGAAATGTTTTGTTCAGCTCTCTAATTGCATCATTTCTTCCCTTTGCCTTACAATTAAGAGCAAATTCCCAAGTCTCTTTGACATCCACCCTGATTTTTCTTTCTTTCCTGGCACTTTAGTCATTTTTTGTTTCTTCATGTATGATGCTCTTGATAAAGGCACAAAGTTCTCCAGGTTTTCTGTCATGAATGTTCAATGTACAAAACCTAATCTTGAGATGTTCTGGAAATTCTGGTAAGATGGACTCAAAGCAGTATTTGGCCTCATGAACTTGTTTTAGTTTTCTTCAGCTTCAACCTAAACTAACATATGGGCACTTGATGATCTGTTCCACAATGAGCCCCTGGCCTGGTTTTAGCTACTGATAATGAGCTTTCTATCATATCTTCCAACAGATGTAGCCAATGTAAATTCTGTGTTTTCTATATGGAGAAGTTCATGTGTGTCGTTGCCGTTTTGTTGTTGAAAATATGGAAAAGTCTTACAAAATTCTTCATGCAATTTCCAGCTACATTTCTATCACCCAGACCTATTTTCTAACCACTGTTCCTTCCTCTTTGTTTCCAACTTTTACCTTCCAAACCCTAACAATTATCTATTCATTTTGGTTATATGTTTGATCAATTTCAGATAGAAGATTCTGGTAGAATTCATCAATTTCTTCATCACAAGCTTTAGTGGTTGAGGAATAAACTTGAATAATAGTTGTCTTGATTTGAACTTTCTATTACAGACAGTATTATATTTCAAGATCAATCTTCATATCCTTTTTTTTCCATTTGAAAACAGTCATTTATTGTTTTATTCTTCCAAAGTTTGTGGACTTTTAAACAGCAACAAAAAGATTAACATTTACAGATCCCTTAGTTCAGACTGAACATGAAGAAGTTGAGACTTGTGATGGGTGGCCATAACGTCTGGATCTTCAGCAGATGGGCCTTGGTGCTGCTCAGACCAAGTTTCCCCAAAATCTGTATTCTTGTCTCAGAGATGCATTCTTTACATGTGATCCCACAAGGATGTGACTCAACAAGTCACTGGAATCATACAGAGGTTTTTGGGTCTATTTTATGATATTTCTTCTCTCCTGCTATAAAATGAAAGCAACTCAGGTCATTTCTGAAAAAATAAATTGATCAGTCCCAAAGATGACATCCAGGTGGTTAACAACCACATGAAGAAATGTTCTTGTTCATTAACAATAAGAAAAAACAAGGGCTGAGCCCCGGTGGCGTAGTGGTTGTGCGCGGGACTGCAGCCCACTGGGACGGAGGTTCAATTCCAGCAGTGGGGCTGGGCCTCCTACTCCCACCACCGGAGAGCAGTGATGCCCCCCCCCCCAAAAAAAAAAAAGAAAAAGAAAAAGAAAAAACAAAATAAAACAACAATGAGATACCATCTGCTGGGTAGGGCCCACGACCACCAGAGGCAATGATGTCCCCGCCCCCCCCCCCAAAGAGGAGTAATACAAAAATTGAGATAGCAATGAAATAAGTGAAGATCTTCATCTATTTATCATCATGGTAAGAGATTTCAGCACACCTCTCTCAATTGCTAGTAGATTAAGAGTGTAAAAGAAAAACTGGCAAAAGATACAGAAGATTCAAAAACTTCACTAATTGTTAGACTTGCTAAAACTTGGCACCAAGAAATTAGATAATATTAATTCTCCTCCAGGTATATAAATGACATTTGTTAAAAAAAAAAAAAAAGGAAGGAAGGAAAAATGAAAACCATGACTTCATTACAAGAGTACCAGCAAATATCAAGGAACAGCTATAAGATTGATCACATTCTCTGATTACAAGGGTCTGGTTTAGGAGTTAATAAATAAAACACTCCGTCTATATTCAGATCATTAAAAATATACTTATAAAGATTTCTGTTCTCTCCCAATTGGTATGCGGGCATAACACAGTTCCTGTCAAAATCCTAGAAAGGGTTTTTTCATTTATATTCAAGATTATGCTAAAAATCAGATAAAAAATCAGATAAAAGGAGCCAAAAGAGCCATAATAACTTTGAGGAAAAGGATTAAAGAAGAGAGATCAGCCTATCTGATTCCAAAGACTTCCTAACAGTGGCATTAATCAAGACTCAGCAACTGGCAGAGGGTTAGACATGTGGGTTCGCAGAATAGAATTGAGAGCTCAGAAACAGATCGAGGGGAACAAAAATGCCCAACGGATTTTTTTTTTTTTGGCTCTTGTGTAAACTTACACATCAAAACAACTTCTAATTTACTTTTAATGCTATTGATTGCATTTCCCATGTTATTCTAAAATATTTCATCGCTATTAATACAACCTCAATGTCCCCTACCCAACACTCTCCGTGTCCCCATTCCTCCCACCCCTGGTGTCCATCTTTGGTTTCCGTGTAGTTGATTATTTTGTAACAGTGAGGTTACGCAGCATTTGTCCTTCAGCAACTCACTCTTCCCACTCAGTATATTTTCCAGGTTCATGCATATTGTGACATGCGCCAGCTAGGGCTTCATTTCTCTTTACAGATGCATGACAGTTCACTGTGTGGCTGAACATTTCGCTTACCCATTCACCCGCTGGTGGGTATTTCAGTTGTAGCCATCTTTTGGCTGTTGTGAAAAATGCTTCCATGAACATCTGTTGGCATTCCTGCTGCGTTAGTCCGGGTTGACTAGAGAAAAAATTCGTAGACATGCATATGCATATAAGAGCTTTACATAAAAAATCAGTTGTAGAATAAGAAAACCTATTAGCCCATGTTCAATACCAGGCTATAACTTCCTCTTCAGACTCATGCAACCTTTTACATGCAGTAAAACCAAATGAAGAAAGATCACAGGCCAGTGGATGGAAAGTCTTGTAGCTCCAATGGCAGCAGAAGTGTCTCAGTGCTGGCATGAGTCTCCATGTGGCTCCTCCAACTCCAAGGCTCTGGTTCCATCAGCCTAGCTCCATGTGTCTTATCAAAAGGAAGATGAAGCAGAGAGTGTGAGTCTGGTCTCCAGTGACCTATTTATCTCTGTAGAACCTTCAAGTGAGGTCATCAAGCTGCAACCTGATTGACACTCTTAATAGTCTCAGGTTGACACAAGATTCCATAACTACCACCCCTGCTTCCATTGCTTCTGGATGCATAGCTAGGATTGGGATCCTATGCAACTTTCTGAGGAATTACCAAACTGGTTCCACAGTGGCTGCACCATTTCACACTCCCCCGGCAATGGATGAAGATTCTACTTTCCCCCCCAGCTTCACCAGCCCTTGTTTTCCTGATTTTTGTTTGTTTGCTTGCTTGTCACTTTCATAGGATGAGGTGATTCCCCATTTTGGTTTTGATTTTCATCTCTCTAATGATTAATGCAAGGCACCCTGGCGATGCTGTCAGGTTAACATTGCACTGCTAACAGAAAGGTCCTAGGTTCAAATCTACCAGCCACTCCAAAGTAGAAAGATGAGATTGTCTGCACTCATCAAGATCTGTTACCTCGAAGATCCTAGATAGAATTGCCGTGAGTCGGAATTGACTCCATGGCAGTGGGTTTGTATTTGGGGGAAAATATTTAAGGATTTTATCATCTGCCTGGTGGCAATGTACATACTCTCTGGTGAATTTAATTGATTTTTGACAAAAGCATAAAGGTGGTTTTTCAATAAGTGTTGGAGCATCAGGCATCCCTAGACACACAAACACTAAAAAAAAACAAAAAAAAAACCCACAAACAAACAAACAAAACCCAGAAAAATTCCAAGCCCAAACAAAGAGAAAATAATGAGCCTGGATAATAATGTGAATGGTAGATGGTATCTTAGATGAATGCTCAAACAGGCTTACCGTGATAGAGTCTACTCTGACTCATAATGAACCAAAAGACAGTAGCACGGCCCCCACAGGTTTCTGAAACTGTAAATCTTTACAGGAGTAGAAAACCCTGATCTTCTTCCATTGAGCAGCTGATGGTTTCAAACCACTAACCTTGCAGCTCAATGTTAACCACATCTAAGGGTTCTAGCAAGAGTGGGGCCTCAACTATTTCTATGAGAAAGTGGGGGTCAAATGGAAACCCAAAGTCCACCTGTAGGCAATGAACATCCCCTCACAGAAGGGTCACCAGGCTGGGACAAGCCAGCCAAGGTTCAGCATAGCACTGACAAAACATGCATTTCTCTAGTTATTTCTATGCTTCCTCCCCTCCACTATCATGACCCCCGTTCTGGCTTACAAATCTGGCTAGACTGGAGCATGTACATGGTACAGATAAGAAATCTCGATATACAGAATCTCGGATAGATAAACCCCTCAAGACCAATAATGAGAGTAGCTATACCATGAAGGTAGGGGGAAGAAGGTATGGGTAGAAAGGAGACCTGATTGCAATGATCGATGTACAATACCCACCCCCCACACCCCACCCGCTCCAGGGGGAAGAACCACAGAAACGTAGGTGAAGTGAGACAGCAGTTGGTGTAAAATATGAAACTAAAAATGGTTTATAAGTTATCAAGGGTTCTTGAGGGTGGGAGGGTGGGGGAAGAAGGGGGAAAAGAGAAGCTGATACCAAGGATTCAAGTAGAACAAAAATGTTTTGGAAATGATGATGGCAACATATATACAAATGTACTTGATCCAATTGATGTATGGATTGTTTGTTATCAGAGCTTTAAGAGCCCCCGATAAAATGATTCATTAAAATAAAAAAAGAGTGGCGACTGTTTTACTCAAGCTAATATGACCTTGAGGAGTCAGGGGTTTGCAGATCTACAGACAGGGCCTGGAAGAATGGCCTGGGGAGATAAAAAGATATGGATATACAAGAGTTTGGTGTCCAATCAAGGAGGGTGGTATGAAAGATTGGAGAGGTGTGGAAATGGTAAGAGGCTGGGTCATAGGGGAAGAAACTGTAGCATTGGAAAGATAATATATTTCCCCCTCCCTCAAACACTGCTCCCTTTTCCATACCAGCACTAATAAACAACCCGAATCAATCAGTGAAAATTATGCAAATGGACTGAGGCAGTGAGAAGTGCTAAATGTCCTAATTGAGGCTTCAGCCAGGAAGGTTTAAGGCTTAGAAATTCTATAGAAAATAGAAGCCTCGGGGGCAGGGGAAAGGGAAGGAGAGCAGAGGAAAAGGAGAAGGTAGCCTTAGCTTTTCCTCCAAACAAGCCAGGAGGGAGGGTATTTCAGGGGCAAGCAGACTGAGCTATTTGAATGCTGGTTGCCTTGCTAGGCAACACTGTGGGTGGGTTCACTATTTCCTCTAATTCCACCTTCTCCCTTTGTGTTCCCTTCCCCTTTCCCTGGATCCTCCTCTGGGCATCTCTCCCCACTTATCAAACACCTCTACCAGCAAGTATGTCACTATCCCCTTTCCTGAGAGAATGTGGATTTTGTAGCAGACCTTTTATTCCAGGAAATTATCCCCCATTTCCAGTGAACAGACAGACAGGCATTTGAGGGGAGATGAGCTGTTTCATGGGTGCCAGGCTGAAGCAGACAGCTGTTTGTAGGGTCAGTTCCTATGCTAACCTACAGACATGACTGATGTCTTATGCTGTCCTGACTTCACTCATGTTTAAGAGTTTAGGATTCCCAGGCTGAGCCCTGGTGGCGTAGTGGTTGTGCGCGGGACTGCGGCCCACTGGGATGGAGGTTCAATTCCAGCAGTGGAGCTGGGCCTCCTACTCCCACCACCAGAGAGCAGTGATGCCTCCCCCCCCCCCCCAAAAAAGAAATGTCTAAAAAAAATGTCTAAAGAGTTTAGGATTCAAGAAAAATACAAATCCAAGATTGAAATCATAAGACATCGAATCTGGTTGTGGATTTGAATTGTAGTGCTGATGAATATTGAAAGTACCATGTAGGGCTGAGCCCCAGTGGCGTAGTGGTTGTGCGCAGGACTGCGGCCCACTGGGATGGAGGTTCAATTCCAGCAGTGGGACTGGGTCTCCTACTCCCACCACCTGAGGGCAGTGATGCCCCCCCCCCCCAAAAAAAAAATATTCATCACCTAGGAAGCCCTATCGAGGGGCACCATGAGTCAGAACGGACTCTATAGCAGTGAGTTTGATTTGATGGCGACTGCACTGAGGAGCCCTGGTGGCACTGGCACCATTGTCTAAGTACTGAGGTGTTAACTGCATGGTTGGTAGGTCAAACCCACGAGCTTATCTTTGAGAACAAGATAAGGCTATCTGCTCCCATAGCAATTTCCAGCCTCAGAGACCATATGAAATTCTCTGTCCTATACTCACACTGAGTTCAAACGGACTCCATGGCAGTGGATATTGATTTCGGTACTGGGCTCAGGAGTCATGATGGTACAGTGGTTAGCACACATCTGCCAACTGAAAGGGAAGTTGGGACCCACCAGCCCCTCCAGAGAAAGATGTGGTAATCTGCTTCTGCAAATAAAGTCTTAGATGGGAACTGTCCTGCTCTGTCCTCTATAGAGTCTCTGAGTTGGACCTGAGTCGGCAGCAGTAGGTTCAGTGTGTGGTACCACGCTCTCTTGCATGAGTCTCTTAGAGCCTGGACCTAGTATTTCCCTGTTGCGAAAAGCATCAATGTCGTTTCCTGCTCAACAACCGCCATGCTTTGACTTTACCTTTCTAGCCATCTGTCAGGAACCCTGTGGGTGTAGTGGGTTCTGCACTGAACTGCTCACCACAAGGTCAATGGTTTGAAAGCACCAGCTGCTCCCTGGGAGAAAGATGGGGCTTTCAATTCCCATAAAGATTTACTGTCTCAACAACATTCAGGGTCACGTCTCAAAAACCTATCAGGTCACTATGAGTTAGAATCGACTCGATGGCAGTTGAGTTTGGAGTTTGAGCCTTCTCTTTGATCTCTCCCATGACCAATCATACGTAGTTCCACGCTGGTCTTTGCTCACGCTGGTGACACAGCCTTGAACACACTCCCTCTCATTCTTCCTTTGTGAGCACCTTACTCTGCTTTACAGCGAAGAAGCACAAGCAGTGTCTCTTCCATGGAGCCTCCCCTTCTGCAATCAAACAACCTAGCTCGCTCCTCTAAACTCTGTACCACTTTGATTACATCTCTCTAGCGTTGCTCATATTCTGTTGCATGTTATAGAGTTAATGATATACTTATTTTATTCCGGTTGAAAGATGCTAACAAAACCTCAGCAAGTGACTTCAAGGCTGAGAACACACCCTTCTCACTTTTGTCGCCCCCCACAGGTATAAACAGAACCTTACTTGCATCCAACATATAATGATTGAATGGCTACGTATTTCGTATTTCGGTGTGGCCAACAAAGGCTCCAAAGAACTTGAACGGACCTCGTCAGTCCTTGGGCCCTCAGGCAAAGTTGGAACTCACGAGCAACTCTTTTCAGCATCCATATCTGTAGCAATTGTATCAGCATTGCAAAAACCTACCACATCTGAACATTAGCTTCATCTTTGACCCTCTCTTTGTTGTTATGCTCAATCAGCTGTCAAACTGTTGAAATGTCTTGATTGCTGATTGGGTGATGCTTTCCATCCCCTCTCTCTGCCAACTCTTCTTCCCATTCCACTTGATGCTTTCTCATTTGGGGGGGGGGGGGCATCACTGCTCTCCGGTGGTGGGAGTAGGAGGCCCAGCCCCACTGCTGGAATGGAACCTCCGTCCCATTGGGCCGCAGTCCCGCGCACAACCACGACGCCACTGGGGCTCAGCCCGCTTTCTCATTTTCATGATGCCTAATTATCTGATAAGTTCTTGCTCGTTTTCTTGGTATCCTGACTCAATCTTGTATAGAAGGAGGATAGCAATGATGCTTATTTCACAGTGTGAGTAGATTGATAAATGATACTGGCAAGCATTGCGGATCTATTTTGTACATGTGCTCTTTTTAGGGACCCACCATTTCTGTCCAAGACGCCTGGCTCCAACAGCAGGCACATGACCAGAATTCCCCAGAGTGGCATCGCTCTTCAGCCACAGCCTCTGGTTCAGGAGGGGAGATTACAACACACAGAATTCCTTTACTTGGTCTTGGCTGAAATCTGGTGAGAAACACCATCTAAACCCGTGCCAATCTCACACTTGTTATGTTTGAGCTCATTGTGGGAGCCACGGTGTGTCTATCCATCGTGCCCAGAGCCATCTTTTCCCTGTTCCTTTATCTTAGAGGCAAGGACGGTGACATTTCGTCGTGTATACTTCGGACAGGTTGTCAGGAGAGACCAGTCCTTAAAGAAGGACATGATGTTTCGTAAAGTGAATGGGGCAGTAAACCAAAGGAAGGTCCTTCATGAGATGGACTGACACAGCAACGAACCCCTGTAGAGGGGCAATTGTGAGGGCGGTCGGTGCGGGGAGCGGGCAGTGTTTCATTTTGTCAATGGCACCAGACAGCAACTACGACTACTTTACACAGCATGAAACAACGGATTTCTTGCATGAGTTAAACTAGTTTTTGTTTTTCCCACTGGTCCTTTCAATAAAGATTTCTGAGACAGGATGTAAAGCACAGTGGTTACATGTTAGGCTGCTAACCTCACAGGCAGTGGTTCAAAACCACCTGCTGCTCGGTGAGAGAGGCCTTCTAGTCCCATAAAGAGTTACCATCTCAGATACCCATAAGGGCCACTTCTACCCCACCCAATAGTGTTGCTTTGACTTAGAGTGGACGCAAAGACAGTGAATTGTTTTTGTTTTTTTTTTTTGGGGGGGGGGCATCACTGTCCTCTGGTGGTCGTGGGCGCCACCCGGAGCTGCTCCTGAGAGCCGCCGCTGGATCTGAACCGCCAAGCCTGTGGGCCACAGTCCCGCACTCAACCACTTACGCCACCGGGGCTCAGCCCCATACCATATTCTTTCTACCAGTTCATAGCCATCACGATTGGAAGTGGTCTCAAAAAAGTCTCCCATCTTCCACGGTCTTTGAACAACCGTAGCTGTACTTTTATAATTACGTAGCTGCTTTTATAATTCCTTCTTCTATCATTTCTAGTTATTTCTGGATTGCTAACAATTCAAAGCAAGGAAAACTATATTCCCCCTTTACATGCGACCTCTAGGCCCTTTCTCAGGCAAGATTTTGTCATTATCTTCCAAAGAAGCTTGTGCAGGGCTGGACATCTGTTGGGTGATATCGGATTTTGACTCCAAAGCAGCCCGAGGTGACAGAGAAGGACTGTCACATAGGCTGTAATCCATGTAGTGAGAATCCTGGTGGTGCAGTGTTGTGTGTTGGGCTGCTAACTGCAAGGTTAGCAATTTGAGCCCACTAGCTGCCACTATGGAGGAAGATGAGGGTTTCTACTCCTGCAGAGTTGCACTCTCAGATGTCCATGAGACAATTCTACCCTGTTTGGTTGTGGGAAGCCAGGTTGTTGGAACCACCAACCTTTTAATGGCCAAGTGTTTAACTCTTGCGTTCCCCTGGGATACTACTCATAGGAATAAAGGAATGGAATGGAGTTTAGAGGGGGTGGAGCTTAATTTAAGATCTATTGTTAGTCTTTTTTTTCTTGTCCTAAATTTTGTTCCTAACTCATCCCATTCACTCACTCACACACTCACACACACACACACAATTGGTTGCTATCACCAACATTCCTTCAAACTGTGGTTTCAGAACTCCAAGTATAGAATATTCTTTTAAAATAATTTAATAATAGTTAAGGCATATTTTCCCTGCTTCACATACATTTTATTAAAGAGCAAGCTAATCCTTCAATTCTAAAAATAAAATATTGTCAAAGATATACTGAGGTAGCAAAAATATTTAAAGGTCAGGAGAGGGAGACTTTTTGGGCTTCCCTTTTTCATTCTAAATGGTAAAGCATTCTCCACCATATGTCACCTTCTATTAAGAGAGAGGGATTTTTAAAAGCAGGTTCCTGCTCCTGTTTGTTGAACTTGATGCTCTATTTCTTAATAAAAGGTCTGGGGATTGATGAATTTAAACTCTTTGAAAGCTAAAGATTAAAGTGAATGAAATTTAGTGCTGCTGGGATTTTTGATGCGTTCCAAATTTGTTCTTAATGGCATAACTGTCTCACGTTACAGTTAGGATAACATCATAGTGAACCGGTTATGTGTGCAGTTACACTAACAGAAACCAATTGCAGATGTTGAAAATAAAAGTGAGGACATCTGTAATGCTGTCTTGTAAAAAAATGGAAGCTGAGAATCAAAGGGAAAACACTGAGATTGAGTAAGTTCCCAACGTGAAAGCTATTTAATACACAAACCTGGGAATCCATGTGCACTAGGCTGACTTAATGCATTTTCAACAGCATTTAAATCACTGTTTTACTCACTGCTACAAATGGAAAACAAACCATGCCATTTTCTCAAGGTATTTATTCATTCACTTTCCTGGGAAACGATGATCGCTCCCAAACACACAAATGGGAGTTGTGCTAAATGGATTTTGAGAACACTACCAAGAAATAAAAATCACTAGTCCTGTGGATAGATGGCTACTGTATGTTTTGAAAGAACGTGAAATGTAAGTCAGTACTACTGCTGTTACGCTTTGTCTTTTTTTTTTCTTTACTGAATGTAATTGCAATTCTTTCTTGTCTCTAGGGCTTTCCTTCCACAATTAATCACCTTTTCTCCCACTTCCCCTCCCAGTGATTACTATTCCCGCGAGCCTTTCAACACATTCATTTATACAGTTCCATCCTTACAGCTTTCAAAACATTGCTTTGCCCTTGCTTAGTCTCACAAGCCACTCCTCTGTATTCTCTTTAAACAGGTCAATACCAATATTTTTGCATTATCTTTTTTGCCAGAGGGGGCCAACAGCTAATCAGAAAACTTCTTTGTAATACAAATAAGCTTCCTTGCTTTGATCACACTTCAAAGTTCTGTGTATCTAAGTTCAAAGTTCTACGTCTGTGGATCTCTCGGATAAGGAGCAAAGAAGCTGGTTCAGTTTAAGCATTTGGGAGGCAGTACTTGGGTCCTAAGACTTTTACCCTTCATCCTCCCAAGTCTAGAATCCAAGCTCTTGTTCATCTGAACCCAGCCAGAAATTGTGGACGTCTCAACCAGCTCCTCCACCACCGCGGGCAGAGGGAAGGCTTTCAAAATATGTCATTCACCTTCTCGTTTAAAGGCAGCCTATGGGGACACCCTTTTTTAAACACCGTTAAATACTGCAGCTCAAGACTTCCATCATACGAGGTGAGCGTTTCAATCGAGAGGCGAAAGGGGCGCGCCAAGGCACCCTTTTCTTAAACTTGTCAAGGCTGTGTTCCAGCACAAGGCGATTTTGATGAGTCTGAAGTTGCCATTCCTCAAAGGATCCTTTAGAAAGCCGCCGAGTGCCTGGGCTTAACCGCCTCTTAGCGTGCACACCGGGGTTGGAGAGCGCGGTTCCCATGCCTGCGGTGACAGACGAGTTCTCAGACGTCCTTAAGCAGACTGTCAAACTTTTCTGTCTACTCCGTTTAAACACTGAGGGGAGAGGATGGCGCACGATGGAAAAGTCAGGTCCTGTTTCCTAAGAAGGCGATCTGGTGGGGAATCCAGGCGCTCACCTGTCCTGGGCAGAGGCGGGTCTTGCCCCTGCTGTCTTCACTGGGGGAGGGGGATGGACATCGCTGGACCTTTGTCCTCAGGACCTGGGCATTGGGGGAGGGGCGGCTCTCTGGTCGTAGCAGGCGTTTGCAAACCCCCCCCCCCCCCCTTCCCACTACAGGCGATGCTGGCTTGCAGGACTCCAGTGGCGGGAGCGGAGGAGGGACTCTCGCTAGGAGAGGGTGTTTGCGGGGCACAGACTTGGCGCCCCCGCAGGCGCGGTGGAGGGGGTGGCGGACCCCCAGGAGGAGGCAGGGATCCCCGTCTCCCCCAACTAGACAAGCCCCACGTCCCCAGGCCGGCCGTCGGGCAGGGCCCGAGGGGATGCGGGGCGGCGAGCAGCGTCCACCCCGACTCGGCTCGGCCCCGCCACCGTGAGGCCGAGCCGGGGACCGGGCCCCGTGGCGGCGGCTCCGGCTCCGGCTCCGGCTCCGCGCTCCTCTCCGCGCCGCCCCGGGCCCGAGCGGGGGGGATTTTCCCTCCCGTCCCCCCACCCCCCCTCCCGCCCGCTTTCGCGCTCCGGCTCCTTTGCAGCGGGAGAGCCCGCAGAGGCTGGGAGGGAGCGAGGGAAGGGGTGGAGGTGGCGGGGGGAGGCCGGAGGGGCGGATCCTGCCGGGGGGCTGATCCCTCCCTCCCCTCGGCCGGGCTCCGTGGCGGCGGCAGCGGCGGCGGCGGCGGCGGCGGCGGCGGCGGCTCCCATTCCCCCTCCTCCCCCGGGAGCGGCGGAGGAGGCGGCGGCCGGGCTGGGGCCCCAGCGCGGGCCGGGCGGGCGCGCGCGCGCGGCGGAGGGGAGGCCGGCGCGGGAGGAGGCCGCGCTCCGCTGCCGGGCTGCGCCGACCAGCTCAGCGGCCGGGCCCGCCCGCGCCCAGGGGCCCCGCACGGTGGGGCCGGGCTGGCGCCTGAGGTAATGGGGGCGGCAGCGAGCGGGACCGGCCCGAGCGGGGGCGGGGGCCGGGGGCCTTCGGGGACCTGGAACTGCACGGCGGGGAGAATGGGGTGGGGGGGCAGGGGCAAGCAGGAGGCTCCCCGAGCGGGGTGGGGGCGGTGCGAAAGCGCTCCCCCCCCGGGGTGAGGGCGACGGCAGGGAAAGGGAACGCGGCCGGCGGGGGGGGAGCTGAGAAGCGGGGACCCCCTCCCGCAGTCGCCATCTTGTCTCTCCCCCGGCTCTGGAAGCTGTGCGGCCGGGCCCCGCCCCCGTCGTGCCCTCCGATTGGCTAAGCCGGAACGAACTCCCGCCCCCCGCGCGCCGCTCGGTCCCCCGGGGCCGCCTGACTGGCAGGTGGATCCCCCAATAGGCGCTCTCACCTCTGCCCCGCTCGTTCGCCGGCGCTCGCTTTCTCTGTCTACGGCTCGGACTCCGCGTCAGGCTGTCGGTACTGGCGCGCTCGCTCCCCCCCCCCCCTCGCCCGCCCCCCCCACGTCTCTGAGATTTGATTTCGCTCCTTTCTCTTGCACTGAGGAGTGGAGGGGTGGGGGGTGGGTACGATCCTTCAGGAAGACGTGCCCTCTTAAAGGGGCAGAAGCCTTGGCTGGGATCCTACCTAGTGGTCTCCTGAGTATCTGCTGTGGGGTCCCGGGGGGGAGGGGGGGAGGAGGTCGCTCTAAATTTGCAGAGAGTCCTGGTTCCTCAGGGACCGAGCTGGGGGGGTGGGTGCACAGGCCGGGGTGGTGGTGGCAGGGACTGCCGAGAAACCCACCGGGGTGGTTGGAGGGTTGCCTGGAGGCTTGGATGTGGGCAGGGTTGTGAGCCGAGAGGAAATCCCGCCAAAACCCTTTCTGACTGGAAGCGCCCTGCGGGAGGAGAGAGCTCGCAATCGATTCTTAAGCCGTCGCCCTGCCCCCTGCGCTTGTCTCCTCCCCCACCCCCTCGGGCCCCCCAGTGATTCTAGAGCTTTGGGTTGGAAGGAAGAGGTGTCTCCGTAGGTGTCCCTTGGCTGAGAGAGACCTGAGCTGCCAAGAGGTACGGGGGCGCAGGTGGGGCGAGAGAAGATGGACTTGAGTGAAGGAGGGGGGGCGGGCAGGGGGTGGGCACCCCGGCTCTGGCTCTAAACTGGGCATACCTTTGGGCTGGTGGTAAATAAATGGTCACGCCACCTCGGGACTCCCTGCCCCCGGGGAGCGATGGAGCAGTAAAGTAGGTCTGTTGGCCAGGGCTGCCCCAGGGACTTGGCTTTGGGGAGACATCAGGATGGCCGGGATAATTGTTGCCTTTGGCCCCGAGTTGGGCCCTCCTGGCACGGTACACACCCCCACCCCCACCCCTGACTCTGGCACACTCTGGGACTGGAAGGGCTTTTGAATAAGAAGGTTGATGGCGGCTTACTAGCGGATAGGAGTCCTTAAGAGGTAGGCTATCTTTACCCTCGCCTTACTCATGGAGGGTAGAGGGACAAGGGAAAGACCGGTCGAGTCAAATAGGGCCAGAGACGGGAACCAACATCCCTGGTACCAGACCATGGAATCTCCCTGGTGGGGCAGTGGTTACGGGTGACCCGCAAGATAGGTAGTTCAAAGAGGGAGCTTGCGATTCCTGAAAACACGTTTTACCTCCGAAACGAAACCCACAATGAGGTCACGGCTATGGGTCCTTTTTGACTCTATGGGAGTGAAACACAAGGTTAAGTCGAACAGATCAGAATACACCTATCCTAAAAAGAGCTACTAGTTGCTCCCAGGGTGAACGGTGAGGCTGTTTACACTCATAAATAAAACCGTGTAGTCGCAGAAGCTCTATGGACGGTTCCCTTCAGTCAGAATTGACTCTGGCACTGGGTGGTATAGGAAGGTCCTTTGGGTTAAAGAGAACCAGTAGCTTCATGTTTATTTCATATTATTTAGACTGCTAACTGGAAGGTGTGAATCCACTAGTTGCTCAAGAGGGATAAAAGGCCTGGTTGGTAATCTATTAAAAAATCTAGGAGGTAGTATAGTGCATTGGGGCAGCCACCCCAAAGGGGGTGGGGGGACCTTTTCCTGTAAAAATGTACAGTCTCAAACCCACAGGAGCAGGGCTGCTTTGCGCTTACAGGGTCACTGAGTCAGAATTGGCCTTGATAGTGAGTTTGGTTTTTTTGTATTTTTCAGGAAACTCTGTGGGCAGTTTGACTTTGTCCCAAGCGGGGGTCACTCCCAGTTGAGATCGACTGGCAGACAATAAACAGCCTTAAGTGGAGACACAATAACTATGCTAATCCCAAGGCTGGTTGGGAGAGAACTTTGTATGTATATGCTAAATTGTCGCTGAGGTGGTGAACTGTTTTTCTCCTTGAAATCTCCTTCCAGTTCTTGGCATTCCAAATCTCCTCCCAGGCCTCAGGGCAATACATCCCTGAAGGCCTTTCTTTCCTTGCAGCAAGTCCGCAATCGGGGCTTTCTCTCCTTCACTAGGGTGGACTACATAAATATTTGTAAAGAGGGAAGAATTTTTGAGGTTACAAAATGCCAGCGAAACACACAACATTCCTCTAGTTCTTTAATGCTTCCTCTCCCCACTATCATGATTCCAATTCTGCTTTACAAATCTGGCTAGACTAGAGCATGTGTACTGGTATAGATAAGAGATCACCCATGGAATCCAGGACAGATAAACACAGGATCAATAATGAGAGTAGCAGTACCATAAGGGTGGAGGGAAGGCCAGGAGAAAAGAGGGGAACCAATTTCAATGACCCAACATGTAACCCTACCTCCCAGGTGGATGAATAACAAACTGGGTGAAGGGAGATAGTAGACAGTGTAAGATCTAATAATAACAATAATATAAATTTTATCAAGGGTTCACAAGCATGGAAGGAAAGGGAAAAGAGTTAACGTAAGGACTCAAATAGAAAAAAATTTTGAAAATGATGATGGCAACCTATGTACACTTATATGTGATACAATTGATGTATGGGTTGTTTTAAGAGCTGTAATATATCCCAATAAAATGATTTTTAAAAAGAAGGAAAAAAATGTACTGACACTCGAAATACTGTCCTGATCACCTTGAATCTTGAGCGCAGGAAGCCACTATAACTTCAGAGATGTTTTGAGGTCACTCCTTGGATTTCTTTAGACTTATATAGCCATTGTGTGCTAGATGTACTTTTTGTGGGGAAAACATTGACGCCCCCAGACTACATGTGATGGGTATTTATTCTTGGGCATGGCCAAGGGAAAGGGTTACAGGTAGGTCCTGAGTTTAATCATCTGATGGGAGCCAATTGTTCATGTACAACAGGAGAGAGATGCTGTTCTTGTGTTCTTCCTTTCTGAAACCTTCACCACCCCTCTTTGTGTAGCAGGCTGTTCTCCATATCATTGTTTATATATATCATTGTTCTTAGCTGTCAGGCCGACCCTGACTCTTTTTGTTTGTTTGTTTTGTTTTTGTTTGTTTGTTTTTTTGGGGGGGGCATCACTGCTCTCCTGTGGTGGGAGTAGGAGGTCCAGCCCCACTGCTGGAATTGAACCTCCGTCCCAGTGGGCCGCAGTCCCGCGCACAACCACTACGCCACCGGGGCTCAGCCCCTGACCCTGACTCTTCAGGACTTCCTACATAGTAAGATCAGACTGATAAGGACCATGGATTTCCCTTGACTTCTTTTTCAGAAGTGAGTTGCCAAGTCTTCCTTCATAACCCGTCTTCGTCTCAAAGCTTCTGAAACCTGTCCAATCTCCTAAGCACACGGGAGCCACCACTGGCCGACAAGCGGTAGGCTGCCCTTGAAGGGCACTGGCTGAGACTCAAACCCCAGTCTCCAACAGAGAAGGCAAGAAGGTCTGCCATTGAACCACCACCGCCCACCCCCCATGCTTCCTTAGATCTCTCCCCAATCACACTTCAGGGGTCTGTTTACATCTTTCCCCCTACTATTCGATAGCTGTGAGACACAGCTATCCTAACCACCAGGCCACTCAAGCTGGCAGAGATCATATGTGTCTGATTCCTCTTGTTTAATAAGGAGCCTTGGTGGTGGTGTGATTATGCATCGGGCTGTGATCCTTCCACGTGGTCCTCAGTTCAAAACCACCAACGGCTCTGCTGAAGGAAGGCTGGGTTTTGTGCTCCCATAAGCAGTCTCAGAAACGCAGCAGGGGGTCGCTGTGAGGATGGCAGTGAGTGTGGCTGATTTGGTTATTTCATAAGTATTAGCACTATTGAGCCAGGCATCTGGGGTTGCAGCAGTGTGAACAAGACAGACCAAGATCTGTGCTCTCACGGAGCTTACGGGTCTGGTGGAAGGACACAGACAGACACAATAAGTAAGTGAATTACTTCCATGGTGTACAAGAGGGCTTGGTGTTACGAGGAAAAATAAAGCAGCACGAATGATGAGTTGCTAGTGAGAGGGAGGGATTGTAATTTTAGGTAATCCGAAAAGATGTCATTGAGAAATAATGCCCATGGAAATAACTTCAAGCCGATGAAGGAGCAGGGTCTGCACCGCAGGTTATTCCGGCCAGAAAACAGACAATTCTCTTGGTGGAAGGGTGACTGGGGTGTGTAGAAACATAACTTGCAGCTCACTGTTTCTGGATCTTTTCCTCTTAGGCCCGTCCCCCCCGTTGCCAGGTGCCATGAGGAAGCCCCGCAAGAAGTCTCGGCAGAATGCCGAGGGCCGGCGCTCCCCGTCCCCCTACAGCCTCAAGTGCTCCCCTACCCGGGAGACCCTGACGTATGCCCAGGCCCAAAGGATCGTCGAGGTGGACATTGACGGACGCCTGCATCGCATCAGCATCTACGACCCCCTCAAGATCATCACGGAGGACGAGCTGACGGCGCAGGACATCACGGAATGCAACAGCAATAAGGAGAACAGCGAGCAGCCCCAGTTCCCTGGCAAGTCCAAGAGAGCGTCGTCCAAAGGCAAGAAAAAGGAGGCCTGTTCCAAGCATGGGCCCGGCACCTCCCTCCACCTCCCACAGCCCAGCTTCCGCCTGGTGGACTCCCTCAGCCAGCCGGAAGCACCGCCCCTGCCTTCTGCCTACTACCGCTACATTGAGAAGTCCCCCGAAGATCTGGACGCCGAAGTGGAGTATGACATGGACGAGGTCGACCTCGCCTGGCTGGACATGGTGAACGAGAAGCGCCAGGTGGATGGGTACAGTTTGGTCTCCGCAGACACCTTTGAGCTGCTGGTGGACCGTCTCGAGAAGGAGTCGTATCTGGAGAGCCGCAGCCTGGGCGCCCAGCAGTCCCTCATTGATGAAGATGCCTTCTGCTGTGTGTGTTTAGATGACGAATGCCACAACAGCAACGTCATCCTGTTCTGCGACATCTGCAACCTGGCTGTGCACCAGGAGTGCTACGGCGTCCCCTACATCCCCGAGGGCCAGTGGCTATGTCGCTGTTGCCTGCAGTCTCCCTCCCGGCCCGTGGAGTGTGTCCTCTGCCCAAACAAGGGGGGCGCCTTCAAACAGACCAGTGACGGGCACTGGGCCCACGTGGTGTGTGCCATCTGGATCCCTGAAGTCTGCTTTGCGAACACCGTGTTCCTGGAGCCCATCGAGGGCATTGACAACATCCCACCTGCCCGCTGGAAACTAACCTGCTACATCTGTAAACAGAAGGGCCTGGGCGCAGCCATCCAGTGTCATAAGGTGAACTGCTACACGGCCTTCCATGTGACGTGTGCTCAGCGGGCTGGGCTTTTCATGAAGATTGAGCCCATGCGGGAGACCAGCCTCAACGGCACCATCTTCACGGTGCGCAAGACGGCGTACTGTGAGGCCCACTCGCCACCGGGTGCCACCGCTGCCAGGAGAAAGGGTGACTCCCCCGGAGGCCTCGGTGAAGCTGGAAATGAAGAAGGACTAAAGGAGGGTGGTGGGGAAGATGGTGAAAAAGAGGTGGAGGAGGGACAGCAGGAGGGCCAAGGTGGCGGGAGCGGCCCCCTGAAGGGAGGAGCGCCCAAGAAGAACAAGATGAGTTTGAAACAAAAAATCAAGAAGGAACCAGAGGAAGCAGGACGGGACATACCCTCAGCTGCCCCAGTGGTCACTGTACCACAGATCCCTTCTTATAGGTAAGCCTGCTCAGAAGGGTTCCCCCCAAACTGAAGGCTTCTCTGCCTGGCATTAGCCCTGGACTAAACATCCCCAAGTGTGGTTGGTGGATATCTTTTCTATGCTCCCAAATTTGAACTTTTTTAGATGGTGAGCTAGCCTGGTGCAGTTTGTGCCCTCAGAGTAATACATATCCTTTGAATTAAAGTAAAACGAAACATTCGGGGCTGAGCCCCGGTGGCGTAGTGGTTGTGCGCGGGACTGCGGCCCACTGGGATGGAGGTTCGATTCCCGCTCACAGGAGCAAAGGCTGGGCCTCCTACTCCCACCACCAGGGCAGTGATGCCTAAAAAAAAGAAAACGAAACATTCAGGTTGCTCAAAAACTGGAGTTAACAGGTGTTTTAGGAAGTATTTTTCATCCTGGTCACCAATGGCATTTTGGACAGGATAATTGTTTACTGAGGGACTGGCCATACACTCCTAGATCTTCAGCGCTCCCGATCTAGGCCAATGGCATCTTCTTCCCCAAGGATTGTGTGTAATAAGCTCAGGTGCTCTCCACATATTTCAGAAAACCCCTCAAGGGGAAGAACTCCCCGTGTACATCCCCTAAAGGGGTCAGTATCACTAGTTTAAAAAAAAAAAATCTGGCTTGGGTGTGCTGAGAGACACTCTGGTAGGTTAGTGGCTTTTCATTGGGCTGAGATACACAAGGTCAGAGGTTCAAAACCACCAGCTGCCCTGGAGAAAGATGGGGCTTTTTACTTCCATTCTCAAAAGAGTTGCTGTCATAGAAGCTCTCAGGGCCAATTGAATTTGAGTTTTTTGTTTTTGGAATGGGTATGATGAACATTTTGTGGTGGGGGAATTAATAAAATATCTATATATATGTGTTGAATATATATATATATATATATATTGAGAAGCTCAACGGTCACTTCTTAGTCATGTCAGCCATCTAGGCTCCTATATGTGTAGAGAAACCATTGCACAGGGGTTAAAAGCTAGAAGAAGTTAGAAGTGGAATGATGTGGATGATGCATGAGAAGTAAGAGAGAGGGAAGATTTCCCAGTGGAGGCTCATCTTAGGGGTGATAATCATAAAAAAAAGGTAGACGGTCTTAGAGCAGGAAAGAATCTTGGAGATTATTCATCTAATGTAGTCCTTGCACCTTCTCCCACACCCCCAGATGAAGAAACCGCGGCCACAGGAGGTAAAGTTGCTCACTCCTTTATTCATTCAATGAGATGTTTATTGAGCACTTAATATATGCTAGGTCCTGTTCTAAAGGCTGAGGCCAGGTAGAAAGCAACAGACCCTGGACCACTGTCTGGGACTCATGCGGCTTTGACTTCCGTTCCTGCTGTCTGTCTTGGGCAAGAGTTTAGGTAAGGAGAAAGGAGACTGGGACTGGGGAATGAGTTGTGTGAGGGAAACAGGCAACCAGACTGGCTTGGTTGGGGAGAACAGACCCAACAAAAGGGGAGGCAATCCGTGGAACAAGTTACAGTTTTGGAACTTGAAATTTGTCTCCTCGTTGTGGAACTTTTCCTAGACTGTCCTGTTTCCTGAGAGCGTGGGGTGGGGTGGTCACACTTCCTAAAGTGGTTATGCCCAGAGGCTAGCGTTTTTTGTTTGTTGTGTATGCTCTTCCAGATACTTGGCACAAGGGGCAGCATATTATGCTGGCACCATATTATGCTGGGTTTGAATCCCGCTGCTTCTCTTCATGAACTATGAAGCTTAACTTACTTAACCTCTGAGTCTTAGTTGTAGCTGAGCCTACTACATAAGGTCATTATAAGATGTAAATGAGATCATACTAGTAAAGAAAGCACTTAGCACAGTACCTGGCAAATAGTAAGTGCTCAATAAATGGTGGCTACTGCTGCTGCTGCTACTTTATTACTCTCCTCCCTACCTGCACAAACGCTGTTGGTGCCCTCCGTGGGCAAGAAGTTGTAGGGGGAGGTGGCTGCCTGCATCCGGACAGGTGTGCTTGGCTTGGATGTTGGTGGGGGAATCTATCCTTTGGGGAAAGGCCTAGACGTAGGCCTTGATTGTTGTAAGCTTGGCTTTGGGGCAGGAATGTCTGACTATGGAGAGGCAAATGGCCATCCTCCTCTTCCTTTCAGTGGAATGAGATGAAGAGAGGTAGAGGAACTTTGGGAGGAGCAATGAAGCACCCTGTACCCTGTAAAACAACCGTTTGGGGGTGCACAGCATGATACAGTAGAGCGATCGTGGGTTCAAAGTGTAACCGCGCCACCACCGGATGAACTGCATTAGTTAACGTTGGTCTTTTTTTTTTTTTTTCCCAGCCCCTGCTCCTCAGTTGCTTTCCATCTTTTGTTAACTTGGGAATAATGTTACTCACCTAGCAGTATTAATATTAAAAATAGAGATAGTAAGTGCTCATTAATTTCCTTCCTACTCCTCCCGTTCTCCTCGTGTTACAACCCTGAGAGGGAGTCTCTTGGGGGGGGGGGGGGGTTAATGAGTCATGTTTTATGAGTCTTTCTCTTACATCTTTTCATCCAAAGCTTTCCTCATTTGCTTCCATCATAACGAAACCGACGAGGTTTGCGGGGGAAAAAAAACAGGGGTTAAGCAACAGGAACTGAATGCACGCCCACTAACTTTTCTTCCAATTGTGGACCACCACCTGGTGTGACACCCTCAGCCAGAGGGTGCAGGAAATAGTGTCCACGTTGCCCGTAGCTTACTCAGGCACCTGGCCCCTTTGACTGTCTCTTTCAAGAGGAGAGTCTGGAGCGCTAGATTGAGAACTCAGGAGGCAGGGACCACAGGGAACAGGTTCCCGGAGGCTCTCTCCTTTGGAGGATGACAACTGCAAGGGGCAAAAGGTAGAAACGCAAGCGAAATAGCTCATGCTGAATCTGAACTGCTTAACTTCGTGGCCCTTTTCTAGTCTCTTCTCTGAGGTGAGACCTTGGGCCACTTTTCTTCTTTCTTGCTCTGTACGGTTCAGAGATGAACTAGGGTCTGGAGAGGATGCATGGGCTCTGATCCGGGCTACCCACTGACCCTCTCTTTCACTTCCCTGTGCCTCTACTCAAGGTTGAACAAGATCTGTAGTGGTCTCTCCTTTCAGAGGAAAACCCAGTTCATGCAGCGGCTTCACAACTACTGGCTATTGAAGCGACAGGCACGGAACGGTGTCCCTCTCATCCGGCGCCTGCACTCCCACCTGCAGTCCCAGAGAAATGCTGAGCAGGTAGGTAGAGTGATGGGCAAGAAGTTGGCAGAGACTAAAGAAGAGGAGGAGGTTGGGCTTGCTGGCCTGCCTCCCTGGGCCCATCAAGGAGCCTTTCCTTGTCTACAAGTCTTGCTCTGTTAAGTGGTCTCTCTCAGGAATGGCCTCCAGCACTGTAGAATGCCACCCCCTCCTGAGGCAGCTTTGGGGCTTCAGAGAGACCTTCCCATTAGACGGTAGCCACTCTGGTTGGGAGAGGCACGGCTTTGGGGCAAATTCCAGGGATGACCAGAGGCCGAGCCCATCCTTCCACATATGTTGAAGGAAGTTCACTCTCCAGATGTGGCAGAGAAAATGGATAGGCTGTCCTTTTGTGTGAATTCGGGGGGGAAAAAGGCACCCCTTCATTCAGACATTATACTGCCAGAAAATGTTCCCACGTAAGTATACAGATTTACAGTCTGAGTTGCAGTACACATCCTACACAATTGGGATGTGCTTTGGGGGACCAACAAAGGATAAATAGCCAGTCCTTAGCAGCTAGAGTTGCTACATGTTTGGTGTTTTCCAAGATGGTTGAGGCCTCCTGAGAGTTACTGCTTCCATTTCAGAATAGTTAGCATCTTTGTCTCTCTCTCCCTCTTCACTTGCTCCTTCATTTCCATCTTTATTTTATTTTTTTTGAGGGGGGCGGGGTATCACTGCTCTCCAGTGGTGGGAGTAGGAGGCCCAGCCCTACTGCTGGAATTGAGCCTCCATCCCAGTGGGCCGCAGTCCCGTGCACAACCACCACACCACCGGGGCTCAGCCCCATTTCCATCTTTAAATCCCCAAACCACTGGTCCAGAGCTGAAGCAAGCCATCACTTAACTCTGACCCCCTTGGAATTGTGTCTCGTTTCGCTTTGGCCTTTGTAACCAATCTTCTGAAATGTCTATCAACGATTAGCCTCTCCTTGAACTATTCTGCCCTCCTGCTCCCTTGAACCTAGCTATAGACCATCAACTCCCTTCTTCCAGCCCAGCAAGTCTTTCCCCAGTCTCTCCCCTAATTGGTGAGATTGGGCTGCACTTGATGGCCACGGATCATAATGTGCAAGAGTTCTGTGACATCATTTTCTACCCCAGTAGCACAGTGGTTTCTCACTGGGCTGCTAACTATACAGGGCCAGCCATTCAAAGCCACCATGAGAGAAAGACTCGGTTTTCGATGGCCTTAAAGAGTTAAGAGTCTTGGAAATGCAGGGCAGTTCTATCCTGCCTTATAGGGTTGATAAGAGTCAGAATGGACTTGAAGGTGGCGAGTTTACATCATTGTCTGCCATGGGCTGGCCCCACTGCTCGCTTCCAAAGGACTGGTGCTCCCCGTTCCTATGTGATCTGCCCATTTGCTTAGGAAGCTTGTTCACTCTTCCTAGTGTGACATAACTGTGTGACAGCAGGTCCAGATTTCATGCATTTTCTCACCCTTTGTTCTGCCCTCAGCCTCTGGACACTTCACTGAATGGTTGTGATGCACAAAAGCACCGTTTTCCTTTCAATAAACATATTTCGCCATTAATGTCATCGAAGCAACTCCCTCCTGAACTTATATATTCCCACTGGGAGAGTTGATTGTTCTCACAGTCAAGGATCAGTTCATCTTTCCTTGTTTTGGGGGACATTTACTTCCCAAAGCCTTATGGAGCCCAACTCTATTGTGATACACACAGAGTCCTGAGTTTGAATTGACTTCGGGAACTCCAAGTTTGGTTTGGGGCTTTCTTTCCATTCTACAGTTACCTGCTTATGCTGTGCCTTAATCTTAGCAATAACTTTCTATCTAGGAGCCCTGTGACAACATGTTGGGTTGCTAACTGCAAGTTGAGCAGTTCAAAACCACCAGCCACCCCAAAGGAGGAAGACAAGGCTTTCTACTCCCATAAAGAGTTAGCCTCAGAAGCACAGCGGTATTTCCACCTATCCTATAGAATCAGTATAAATTGGACTGAGTGAGTTCCGTCAAGGTGTTCTTCAGCCTCTGAACCTCTCTGTCATAGCTGTGCTCACATACCAGTGTCCTCAACGTTACCCTTTTCCAGAATATATGTCCCCTCTCTAGGTAGGAGGAGCCCGGGTGACACAGTAGTTAAAGGATTCCACTGCTAAAGAAAGGGATAGCCGTTTGAACCAACCAGCCACTTCTCAGGAGGAAGATGTGGCAGTCTGCACTTGTAAGAATTTACAGTCTTGGCTGAGCCCCAGTGGGGTAAGTGGCTGAGTACGGGACTGCTGCCCACAGGCTTGGCAGTTCAAATCCAGCAGCTGCTCTTCAGGAGCAAGGCTGGGTAGCTCCCATGATCACCAGAGGGCAGTGATGCCCCGCCAAAAAAAACAAAAAATTTATAGTCTTGGAAACCTTATGAGGGCAGTTCTGCCCTGTCAGGGAGAGTCACTAAGAGTTTCAATGAACTAGATGGCAATGAATGGGTTACCCAGACCTGTCATTTTAGGTTTTTGTCAAGTAGATCCTGGACTCACCATCCTTGGCTTCTAGGGCCAGGCAGTCCCATTGGTTCTAGGAAAGTCCTTTCTTATGGCTTTACTCCATCCGTCTCTCACTTTGAGCTGCAGGAGGATTGCTCTCCCACCCAGAAAGGCTTTCCTGGTGTAACCCCATCCATTCAGAATCTGTCTCTCTGTCCTGCAACAGTTTTTGCTATCTTCATTGCTAAGAAGTCCTTGTGCTTCAAAGCCTGCGTCTCCACCCCTCAGATACACTAGCCTTGTCTAGGAAAGCAATAGTTTGTTGCTGTTATATCAAAGTTCTCTCCAGCTACTTAGTACTCACTGAGAGTCAGAGTTTTCTTTTGTTTTCCAGCCAAGTTGTAGCCCCGCAGTGAAAGCCTTCCCTCCCTTGAGGTGTCTATTAGTTTCTTTCTAAAATTCTTTCCGGCCACAAGTGACGCAGCTGCTATGTGGGGGCCTCTGGGATGGGCGAGTGGCGGCAGCTGCCATCCCAGCCACGACAGTTTCTGTGGGGCAGTAAAGTAACACGGTCAGAAGGCAGGAGGGAGGAGTGGGGCAGGGGGAGAGGGCAGGGTCTCCCAGAAGGTGGGCAGTCAAGGAATGGGGTAGGGCTCTTCTTACCTGCCAAGGCCCCAAGAGGCTGGAACAGGAAGGAGGCCCCAGCTGCTCCTTCCCTGGCTGCCCCACAGCGAGAGCAGGACGAGAAGACGAGCGCAGTGAAAGAGGAGCTGAAGTACTGGCAGAAGCTCCGCCATGATTTGGAGCGGGCGAGGCTGCTGATCGAGCTGATTCGGAAGAGGGAGAAGCTGAAGCGGGAGCAGGTAAGGAGCTCCCGGGGTGGGGGGGTGGGGGGGCCTTTCTTTCCCACCACTTACTCTCCCTCTGGGGGTGAGCCTAGAGCCCTGCCCAGGTGTCAGCTTTCACTCCCTCCTGTGGGCTTTATAGCTTGCCTATACTACGCTGGGTGTGATGCAGTCGATGGCTCCCACCTTTCGAGATGACCTTTCTGGTGGCCCCACACACGCAGTCCTAATCTGTGCCAGGGTCTTCTCCAGACTTTCTTGATTCAGGATTGAGCCTGGCCTTAAATCGTTTGGAAAGCTCCTTCTGCTAAGCGTCACCGAGAGAGAACCTCTCGCCTGTGAGTTCCCTAACCTTCTCAGGTCTGAAGAGCCTTACACATTTTTTTTTTTTTTTTTAATCTTGACTGAGTTAAAATGTCCACCCTCTGCTCTAAAGGCAGGAGACATGGGGGTAGGTTAACATCCAGGCTGGGGGCACCAGGCTGCTGGCTCGGCCACTTCCTACTTGTGTGGCCTGGAACAAATCGCAGCCTCTTCTCCCCAGTTTTGTACTATAAAATAAGGGCAGTGAGAGGGCCCACATTATGGGGTTGTAGGCTTAGATAGTTTAGTATACATGTGTCGAGCTTAGAGTAATATCTCACACCTGCCTGGGGCCATATAAGGATTAGCCTCTGACTGTTATCATCATCATTGCTATTCTTTGCCTCCTAGAAGCGTGTTCCGTGGCACTCTACTCATGGAGAGAGTATTGACTGAATTGATGACAAACCAAAACTGTTCTGGTCTAGGAATAGCAGCTGTCCTTTCCATCCTGGGCTGACAGACAATTTTTTTCTCTTTGTTGTCCGGCACCAGCACAAGCCCTTCCCTGGCAGGCCTATAGCCTGAGCTTCCACCTCGGCACCCGGGCAGGTCGCCTCAGATTTTGGGTGTGGGGTGGCCACGGAGAACTTATTAGGACCTTCACTATAAGTTTGAACAATCTCAGCCATTCCAGGTTAGCCCTCTCTCCTGACCTCTGGTTCTGAGAAGGAGGCCAAGGTCTGTAGGTACATGTTGGCCAATTTTGATGTCCCCTGGGTCCAGTTCATGGCTTCCCAACCCCACCCAGTTCACCTGAAAACCCATGGAGAGCTGCCTGTTCTGCACGCCAGTGTAAACCAATGAGGCTGCATGCTGTCTGAAGGGGTAAGCCTAGAAGCTCTAGTCACCCCAGGTCGGGCCAGCCACCCCAAAATCTGATAGGATCAATACTTCATTGCCCTGGGTGGGAAGTTCTGGCCTGAGGTACACTTTGGCATCAGTGTGTTCTTTGGAGCCAGACATACCTGGGTTTTTAAATTGTGGTTCTCTTCTGGTTGAGGGAATGACCTTGAGTTAGTGACTCCTCCTCATAATCTCTAGTCCCTATCTGGAAAACAGATAAGACTTTCTCCTTCAAGGTCACTGTGATAAGTAACTGAAGTAATCTAAGTAGGAAGGCAGTAGGGCCTAGTGGTTCACAGCACACACTGAACCCTAACTCTACTTTAGCGGTGTGGCCATCGGTGTTTCTTGGGCCCCCAACTCCCCCCCTCACCCCATCCCCACTGCGATACATAGTTGTGAGGATCAAATTAGTTTGTGATGCATAAAGTGCTGAGAACATAATTGCCAATCAGTACTGTAAAAGTGCTGATAAAAGAGTCATTAAGTTTGGGTATGCTGCTTGCTACATAATAAACATTTCACAAACTGGTACGGCATTGCTCCACAGATCCTGACCAGGCTTAATTGGACATACACGATAGGCGAGAGTCAAGATAGCAAGAGGAAGTCTCTGGGTCTGTTTCCAGGGCTGTCCTGATCTTTCCCCACCGCCGGCACCCCCACAGGTTAAGGTCCAGCAGGCCGCCATGGAGCTGGAACTGATGCCCTTCAATGTTCTGCTGAGGACAACGTTGGACCTGCTGCAGGAGAAGGATCCGGCTCATATCTTCGCCGAACCGGTCAACCTGAGTGAGGCAAGTTCCTCCTCATTTCCTGAGCAGGAAATAGCTTCTGAGGTAGACCAGGAGGGGTTAGGCCACAGACTGTACACAGTTGGAGGCAAGGTTAGGACAGCCATGATGAGGGGATAGGAACTTAGGGAACAGGCCAGGGGTGGGCCAGGCCCCTGGGACTGTTGAGTAAGCCTGATAGGATCAAACCAGAAAATGGGGAGGCCAAGTGTGCCGGTGAAGGGTGCGTCCTGTTTGGCTAGTAAATGGTTGTTGTAATTGTACAGGTTTTATATGTTTAGGTTCCAGATTACCTGGAATTCATATCCAAGCCAATGGATTTTTCTACTATGAGGCGGAAGCTGGAATCCCATCTGTACCGCACCTTGGAAGAGTTTGAGGAGGACTTTAACCTTATAGTTACCAACTGCATGAAGTATAATGCTAAAGACACAATTTTCCACCGAGCAGCTGTCCGCCTGCGGGATCTAGGAGGGGCCATCCTGCGGCATGCCCGGAGGCAGGCAGAGAACATCGGCTATGACCCCGAAAGGGGCACCCATCTGCCCGAGTCACCTAAACTGGAGGACTTTTACCGCTTCTCCTGGGAAGACGGTGAGAAGCCCAGAAGGGTGGGATGGAGGCGGGCGGGGACCAAGAGGAGACACACAGACGAGAGATCAGGGTGGGCCTTGGGGCTACTGGGCGGACTCCAGGAGCAAAACTGAGGGTAGACCCCAAGCTGCGGTGTGCCGGTGTGCCTGCTTGTGGCTGGAATGGTTCCACGAGTGAAAGCTTATTAAGCTAATGCACTTCCACAGGTGTTGAGTAGTAGGTGAGGGAGGTCAGGTGCCAGTCCGGTTGAGAAACCTCCACTGGGGTCTTCTTCCTCAACCTTTCTGTGTGGAGCTGCAGTCCAGGCCTGGTGGGGGATGGGGGGTGCTTGACTATGGCTGGTGTGTTTGGTGTCACTCGTGCCAGTGCCACACAGTGACACTGTCGGAAGCCACCGGCCCCAGCATTCCTGGAGAGTATGTTGCCTCTGGAGGAGTCGACCCCTTCCCTTTTCCCTGGGCTGGATAGAACCTTCAGCCTCTTCTGTCTCCCCTTCTCCCTGGCAGTGGACAACATCCTCATCCCAGAGAACCGGGCTCACTTGTCTTCGGAGGTGCAGCTGAAGGAGCTGCTGGAGAAACTCGACCTGGTGAGCGCCATGCGGTCCAGCGGGGCCCGGACGCGCCGAGTCCGCCTGCTGCACCGCGAGATCAATGCCCTCCGACAGAAGTTGGCCCAGCCGCCGCCCCCCGCAGTGAACAAGGCCCTGCTCAACGGAGAGCTGCCGGCAGAGCCCCGGGACGGTGGTGCTGTGCTTGAGGAGACCCTGCGGGAGAAGCCAGAAGAGAGTGGGGACCGAGGTGAGAGAGTCAGGGGCAGGACGGCGTGAGGGATTAAGTCACTTCATTTAAGTGGCAACGGAAGCACCCAGAGTGAGGGCACCTTTTCCCTACTTTTCACTCTGACCTTTGAGGCAAGCAAACATCCTTAGGGGAGGGGGTTCACACTTCTGAATATGCCTAGAGATGACATGTACCGGTCTAAGGAGGCTAAACACTTGTGTGCCACAGTAGATGCAGGGTTGTGTTGGAGAGTAGGAGGCCCAGCCCCACTGCTGGACTTGAACCTCCGTCCCAGTGGGCCGCAGTCCCGCGCACAACCACTACGCCACCGGGGCTCAGCCCAGCATCTACTCTTTTTATGACGATAGTATACATACTCAGTTAAAAATAAGCCCGTTTTGTACCATCATGCAGAGGTTTTGTTTTTTTTGAATGGCTGAATTTGTAATCAGTGAAA
>PVJH01012643.1:0-15783 GCA_004026705.1 Nesogale talazaci | reverse complement strand
CGGGGCTCAGCCCACCATCATCTTTTTCTTTCTTTTTTTTTTGGGAGGGGGCATCACTGCCCTCTGGTGGTGGGAGTACGAGGCCCAGCCTTTGCTCCTGTAGAGCTGGAATCGAACCTCCACCCCAGTGGGCCGCAGTCCCGCGCATAGCCACGACGCCATCGCGGCTCAGCCCCACCATCATCTTTTTCTAAACATTTTCTTTCTATTTGAGCCCTTGGTATCAGCTCACCCCACCACCACCACCACCATGCACTCTTGATAATTTATCATTGTTTTTCACGTTTTACACCAACCCTTGTCTCACGTCACCCCCTTTTCTGTTGTCTGCCCCCCTGGGAAGTGGTTATATGCAGATAATTGTGATCAGTTCCTCTTACTCTCCTGGTAACGATACGTTCATTATTGGCCCTGAGGGGTTTATCTGTCCTGAATTTCCTCCATGCTATGGTCTAACCAGATTTGTAAGGTAGAATTGAGTTCATGGGGAGAGGGGAGGGCGGTGGGGAGGGTGGGATGGTCATTAAAGAGGAAAGTTGTGTGTTCCCGGAGAGATTTTGATCTTGGAAACCCAAAAGGATCATTCTACTCTGTCCAATTGTGTAGGGTCACTCTGAATCAGAATTGATTTGAGGGCAGTTAGCGTCTTAGATCTTGGATTGGGATTCTTCACTCTCTGCCAAGATATGGTGCCTGGAAGCCCAATTCGCTGAGGATGGGGCAGCTGGTGTTTTCAAACTGTCCTTCATAAGCCTTGACTCAAGACAGATAAGTTGTTTTACTCCCACTAAGTAAACTCCCACTAAGGACATTCTTCTCAGCTATGGGCCACAGGGCAGGCTGGGGTCAGCCTGGTGATTCCGATGGTGTGCTTGTCTTTCTGTGGAGCGGAGGTCCAGTGCCACCAAACTCTGTCCTATGAAGGAATTAGCGCCCTGGGGATCCCGCAGGAGATAGGAGGGCTCCCAACAGGAAAGTTTCTGTGTTGTTCTTCTACATCGTAGCAATACTTTAAGAAGGAAGATCTTATATACTGATTAGACTAGAATTACAGGATCTGAGTTTGAAAGATCTCTGGTCACTAAATTCTTGACATAGTTACTGGTTTCTAAGCATGGGGCTGAACCGTTTCTCTATGGTTCTCTATGGTTCATTGAGCTATTAATAACTGAGCACACTGGGCTGAGCCCCGGTGGCGTAGTGGTTGTGCATGGGACTGCGGCCCACTGGGCTGGTGGTTCAAATCCAGCAGCAGCTCTCTAGGAGCAAGGCTGGGCCTCCTACTCCCACCAGGCGGCAGTCATGCCCCCCCCCCCAAAAAAATAAAAAATACCTGAGCACACCTGTGTGCCAGGTACTGTTCTGAGCACTGACGTTGTGCTTACCCAAGGAACTTAACTTTTGGAGCGCTGGCGTGGACCATAAACCAAGTACTTCCTAGGCCTGGGCCACTTACAGAGGGCCACGTGTCCTTTTTGCCCATATGAATCTGGAGTTCACAGAACTGGTTGTGTTGTTGGATCCTATTTTATTGAGCTCATCATTCTTAGCGTTCATCATCCCATAAAACAGTAAAGTAATTTGCACTCCTTAATGTGAGACATTAAAATGTACCGAGTGCACCCGCTTCTCACTTACTGGCATGGTTTGGTTCCAAAAGCCAGATCGTTATTTGGAAATGGGCATTATGCAAAAGTGAAGGATGAACAAAAATTTGTTTCTTAATGAAGGATGGCTGACATCGTTACATAACCGCCAAGCCACTGGGAGATATGACCCAGGTTAGCCCGCATAGCCAGCGATATTCTCATCTTGCACCTCGGCACTCATTACTGTCAGGCGCACTGCGTCCTTAACATGCCCAGCAGCCGGAGAGATGTGGGTTATTAGCAATGTCATAAATGCAAAGCGTGGAATGATAGGCTAGTAAGTGAGGAGTAGGTGGGCCTGGTTTGTGCGCATTAATTCCGGTCCGTGTTCAACAGCACACAGAGCACAAAGCCTGGGAGGGGCTAAATGACTGGCCCACAAATCAGAGCTCAAGTAGGGAACCCCCCTAGACTTCAGGACACCTTGTTGTGTGTGTTCTCCTTGCTCTTTTGAGAATGCCTGCTCTGATGCCTGATGCCACCCTTGAGAGGCTTGTTCCTAATAGAAATACTTGTGCAAGACCTCAGAATCAAAGCCCAGGCACATGTTTTTGAAGAGGGAGTGGGAACTGCGTTCAGGATATGAGCGCTATTCAGCACTCTGGGTTTTGTTATCCCTGCCTCAAACCAGAGCTTTGAAACGTCGAGACTAATTCACCACCATCAACCCCCCCCCCCTACCCCCCAGCTGAGAGTTTGCTTCTGCTTTCCCCAATCAGAGTCTCCATTTTCATCAGGATCTACATGTGTGCACAGGAGCCCCTGTAGGTTCTGATTCAGTCCATCTGGGGTGGAAAGGCAAATTCTCTCTCAGTGGAGAGTAGGATCAGAAGGAACTAATTCCAAACCCAAGTCCTAATTTCCCCTCACCCAAACCAAACTTCAGTCACTGCTGTTGTGGCTTCTGACTCAGACCAGAATTTCCGACTCCCATAAAGAGTTAGTCTCAGAAACTCACAGGAGCAGTTCTGCCCTGCCCCCCAGGGTGGCCAAGAGTCATTGTCACTAACAGGATAAAAGCCCCAACCTGACTACTGGTTAGTTACTGAAGGGCGATGGTTCACTGGACCCTGGTGAAGCGAGGTTTTCTGGCTGTGAGCATGTCGAAGTGTTTTGGGTTGAGGAGACAGCAATGCCCAACCCTGTGAGTGGTCCTAATACAGGCCTCTTTCTATCCTAAGAGTTGTTTTTTGTTTTTTTTTTTTTAATATGGCTGTTGTTCTGCAGATCTGCCGGTTTGTCTTTTAAGACTTTGAGTTGAGGGCTGAGCCCCGGTGGCGTCGTGGTTGTGCGCGGGACTGCGGCCCACTGGGACGGAGGTTCCATTCCAGCAGTGGGGCTGGGCCTCCTACTCCCACCGCCGCCGGAGAGCAGTGATGCCCCCCCCCCCCAAATAAAAAAAGACTTTGAGTTGAGCTTTTACAGAATGGTAAAACAAGGAGTCCCAGTGGTGAAACTGTTATTTGGCTGCGGACCAAAAGGTTGGTGTGCAAACCCAGCCACTGGCTCCACTGGAGGAAGACCTGGCCGTCTGCTCCTGTAGAGTAAGCCTAGAAACAAAACCCCCTGGGGACAGCTCAGCCATGGCACTGGCTTCTCTGAGTCTGCACCTGCTTGAAGGCACAGACAGCAAAGTTAAAACGCATCCGGTGGATGTGCATTCGAATCGTGGGAAGGGGTATTGAAAGCACTGGTGCCTGGATGGGGCCCCGTTTATATTATACCATTGCTTTGTTATAACTATCCCTTTACTTACCGTCTTCTAGTCTTGGTGTAGGGGCTTCCCAAACTTAGGGAAAATGCATTTTTCTGTGAGGATTTGAAGCCTCCTTGTATATTTTTACTTACCTGCATTATCTATATAAAAAAGTTTTCCTTTTAATTAAAAAAAAAAGAGATGGGATTATCTAATTACAGGAATTTCTCCATATCCAAGAGAATAGAGGGGCCTGAGCAGACTGTTCTCTGAGCTCACCTTATCTTCACTAATTATTTGAAAGGGTTTTTTTTCCTACTCAATATAAAAATGCCTTTTAAAAATATGGACATGAGATGTGTCCATTAAACATTTTTGAAAGAGGCAGATTTGGGGAACTAAAAACTAAACTGGTTTCTCAAGAAGTAATATGAGCTATGGAGTAAAGAAAGGGCAGATGTGAGAAGGCCTTTTCTTTTTTTGGGGGGGGGGGGGCATCACTGCTCTCCGGTGGTGGGAGTAGGAGGCCCAGCCCCACTGCTGGAATGGAACCTCCGTCCCAGTGGGCCGCAGTCCCGCGCACAACCACTACGCCACCGGGGCTCAGCCCGAGAAGGCCTTTTCTGTGGACTCTGGGAGAATTATCAGTCACGGGGGTTGCCCTGAGGGGGAAGTCTAAGGTTCCAGGGCAGAGGGCTGGGGTGCCGCTACTGGGGTCCATTTCCCATGGGGATGGAGACAGTCCTCAGGAATGTGCTGCCGGAGAGTGCGTGTTTGGTGGAAGGGGACAAACCACCCTCCTTGCATTGTGTGACTCCTGTGCACAATGGAAGAAGAGCAGTGAGTACGTCCTTCAGTGGGGTTTGCTGATTTCTGTCCTCTCCTTGCTCCGCATGCAGTGGTCTGACCGCCCCTAAGCGCAGCCGCGGGAAGCCAGCCTTGTCACGAGTGCCCTTCCTGGACAGTGTGAATGGAGATTCTGACTACCCTGACTCAGGTGAGGAACTGTTCCAGGCAGAGCTGAGGTGGAGGGGGCCTGGACTCTGCAGGACCCTCCAAACGGGCAGCCAGCCTCTGTGCTCCACACCCTCAGGCACCAGGCGGGAAGGTTGACCTGTCTACCCAGGGCATTCATGCTTATTTTTAATTGGTCAATTTGAACAGTTCATGCATGCACTTGACAGCAGAAGCGGGAAAAAACCCAGGAGGACCTAGAATGAAAAGAAGCAATTTCTTCCTAGTAGCAGTTTTCCCCAACATCTACTTCTAGCAGATTCTTTAGCTCTTCCCCAGAGCAATCCATACGACACAGCCAAAAGTCAGAGCAGAGAAGTCTTCTACGTGCATGCTATTCTCAACCAGGCCTGTTAGTTAGTTATGGACAAGGTAGCATCCAAAAGTCCATGGATAAAATGTATCTTTTCATTCATTTTTACATGAATTTTTTTGAAGCCTCTTCATTTCTTCCAGATCCTCCTGGCTTGATCCCCTCAGAGCTGCCTCCCTGCTTATCAGCTGCCCCGTGCTCCTCTGTAAGAGGAGTGCCATTACACATTTAACCCAGCCTGCCAACCAGGGGCCTCGCGAGAGCTGGTGCTTGTTGGCTATCACAATCAGTACTTCAGGGAGCATGCTTGTAGGTAGAGCACATTTTACATGCACGGACTGTGTCTGTGTATGGAAGGATGCTCTTGTAAATTTGATAGATACAGCCAAGTCTAGCCTCACGGCAGCATGTCTTAGTGAAAATCCTACAGAAACCCCTGTGATTTCATGTTACCCAATGCTTTCAACCCTCTCTTCAAAAGACAGTACATTCTACTGGTCCAAACAGTCTGAGGGGACTTCATGGTGGTTTGGAATGGGATGGAAAGATAATGAACTTTTCCCACAGATTATTTTGAATCTCCCTCATAAAATACCTGGACCAAGAGGTGGGGTGGGGGTCACGAGGAAAGGGCCTGGGTGGTCCTCGGGTGCAGCAGGTACAGAGCCGGCCGATGTCTGAGCTCACGCTGCCCAGCCTGTAAGGAGGCAAAGGTGTCCTCCGGATGTCCCGTCTCTGAAGCTGCTGCCCAGCATACCAGCCTCGGAGCTGCTCCCCCCACCCCCCTCTCCTTTTCCCAGCAGCTCTAGTTATTTTCTCTTCACATGAGCTCTTCTGTGTGTGTTGCTGGATACGTGCCTGTATGCTCCATTACTGTCTGTGACTGTCGGCAAGCAGAGGGCAGGGCTCGTATTGAAGTGTACAGCATCCTGCCCAAGACAGGAGAGACTGACACAGAGTTGTGCTTCTGAGGGTGACGTTTTATTCATGCTGTTCAGAGATACATGCTTATCATTGAAACGCGGCCAAAGGAAATCGGCCTCACATTCCCCTCGCCTTACCCCAAGTGTCTTCATTTCTCTGTTTATTTTAGGACCATTTTCAACCAAACCCAGACGTTTCCGTTGCTTCCCCCGATGCTATGCTTTTTTTCCCCCTTTGACACACACTCTTTCTACTTCGCGTTTTTATTGGAACAGTCTATCTCTTAATCAGTTCACTATTGATCAGGCAGTCACTCTTCAGTTCTTAGGCATTTAGGTTATTTCCAATTTGTGACATAATGGTGTGACCTATGTTTTTGCTCAAAATCATTTATCAAGCTATCCTTCTTAAGCTAGCTTAAGAATAAATTCCCGGGGAAGGAACTTCCTTGAACAGATGCTTCACACTTGTTTTTAATGGCTCTTGGTTGGCACAGGCCACCAAATCATATTCTGGAAGGGCCGGACTGGTCTGTAGTTGCATCAGCAGTGTGTGATTGCCCCCCCCCCCCCCACCTCCCCACACACACACACCTCTTCAGCGTTTGAGTTTATCTTTCAGCTATTGCTTTCGATTTAGTAGGCCCCAAAGAATGCATCGTTAGATTAATGCAGTATTAGATTAATACTTTTTTTCCCCTTTTAAGTTACCGGGGTGGGTATTTCCTTCAAAATAGAATTTCCACACTCTGGGGCATGGCATTCTTCCTCAGTTGAGTGAGGTCACTTCCTTTGGCAAGGACCGAATTGTTACCGGGGATTTAGTTGCGTGCAGGAGGTGAGAGTTCAGAAAGTTGAGGGGATTTAAGACCTTCTCGGGACTGAATAGCGCGGGCCTGGCAAGAACCAGCAGGTGACCTTGTGCATCCAGGTGACCTGCAGCCCGCCAGGACTATCCCTTTCTGAAGAGAACTCATTTGGCAGGAGTTCCCTGGGGCTTCCTGTCCTTCTTTGTCCAGTAAGCTGCCTCCTTCATGTGGACTCCCCCCTGGAGAGGCCCAGAGAGCAATTCAAGGGGGCTTCGCAGAGTTTGTGGGACATGGGATTTTAAGGGAATGGGAATGGGAATGGGGTTTTTCCAGGGTTTTCCAGTCTTGTGACTTTTTCCTGAGCTGGATCTGGGTCATTTCTGTTGGACCCTGGTGCTGAAGGAAAGTTGCCCACCTGTCCCAACCCATCTGCCTGTGGCCTTGAACCCCAGAGCTTGTTTTTGGTAGACCCTCCAGTGACCCGAGCTTCTGATACTTTTACATGACCGGGGGCGTGGGGGAATGGAAATCCAGGATAAAAGTATTTCATAGCAAGTGAAAAATGCATGAGATTCAGATTTCAGTACTTGTAAACGAGACCGCCTCCTTAATGGTCTCTGGCTCGCCCGTAAGCTGCTTTCTTCTAAAGTAGTAGAGTCGAGGCCCCCTGTGGCCCGCAGACACTGTAAGACTTCCAGTCTGGTCCTTGACAGGGAACGCTTTCTTGGACCCATCATGTAGTCTCAGGACCTCTCCCAAGAAAAGGGCGAGGGAGAGGAAGGGTGGAGGGGATGTTGCTGATTCATTCCTGGGCTGCCCCAGTCAAAGGGAGGCCACAGTCAGGCCTCTGGGCACCATTCCAAGTCCCCTTGGGCACTGTCTCCTCCCCTCCCCCACCCCCAGGCAGAAGCCTTCTGATGCCCTTTGAAGACCGCGGAGACCTGGAACCCCTGGAGCTGGTGTGGGCCAAGTGCCGAGGCTACCCCTCCTACCCTGCCTTGGTGAGTCTGCCCCAGACACCACCTACCCGCCCCCCCCCCCCAACCTCCCACGGGTGGGTCTGGCCCCTGCCTTGCCTCTGGGGCTTATCTGAGTGGATTAAGCCAATAGAGTGTGGTGGGGGTCAGAATGCCTTCATTACGGAAGGGAGGGAAGTCCTATCCCAGCCTGGGGGAAGGGTCAGCAAGACTCCCAGCTAAGGGCTAAAACTGTGGACAAGAGACTAGGCTTCTTAGGACTTTGAGGGCATGTTTATTTGCTCATGCATAAAAGAAATATGAGATTGTGGTAGAGAATTTTAAAAGCTAATAATGTCAGAGGAAGGGAAGGGGTGACTCTCAACTCTGGCTACTTAGCATAACACCTGCCCGGGGAAAGGCCTTCAAATACCAAGGAAGGTACACTTTACAAGGAACAAAACCAAAAGACTTCCCCTTTACTTCACACTTCCACTGTACAAGGAAGAAAACCAAAAGACTGCTTGCTTACCTGTGGACATCTCACTACAAGCTCCAGGGCCGGAATTTGACCCCAGGGAGTAAAATGGGTGATGTCAAGTGCTATGTTCTGAGCCACCAAGTTCAAGATCATCCACAACCCCATCTAGGCAGCGCGAGCTTCCGAAAGGTGCATTTAGCCTTTTTTACTGCGACCTAAAGCATTTATAAGGGCAGACTACATTCCGTTCTTTAACTTCTATTTCATTTAACAGCAACCTATGGACATGACCATCTTAGGTCATTGAACAATCTTCATAAGCACCCACAGTACAGACCACATTGCCCTCAGTTGTTTTCATACACTATCATTTCACCTAGTTGGCCCTTTAGATCATTTTGAATATTCACTATGACAAACAACATAAGCCTTGGACTCACTCTGCCTCTGTACACAGTCAGTCCCTCTGGGTGCCTTCTTGGGGAGGGCAGTATTCTGTGGCTTGGCCAGGTGACCTTCAGAAAGTGGATTCTAGTCTACAGTCTTGCTGGCAAAGCGAACAGTCCCATTTCTTCCACGACTTCACTACTTTGACTGTAACTTCTTAGGGTTCTTTCTGTGCTCGGGACACTCTGGAATCCTAAACTTTTACAGCCTAGCAGCAGGCCTAGGGGGACAACTTTGAACAATGCAAATGCTGAACCCCCATCCTTCATCTCCCACCCCTCCCCCACGACTCCCACCTCCCCCAGATCCACAGCCACTGCCATTGAGTCAGTTCTGGCATTTATAAACATAAAGGAAAGCATAGAACTGCCCCATAAGACTGCATGCAGTCTTTACTGAAGCAGATGTTCTCTCGTGGAGTGGCCACCTTATAGTTTGTAACTGGATGCTTAAGGGCTATACCACCAGAACTCCTTTGGTCCCTAACTCTCTGGGGCCAGATAGAGCCATGAGTACTTTTTTTAAAGGCTTCCAGCGACCCATAGCCAGAGTTGATCACCCTACCCCTACCAGCTCTGGACTGCTCCCAGTGCTCTGGGCTTCTCCCAGTTCCTTCACATCCATGACACTTCATCCTGGCAGCAACCTTTTAATGAAGAGACCAGGGATTCGGATCCTCTTTGGGCAGGGTTAGGAAACTAACCCCTGGAGCCAGTTTTGGAGGCCACATGGCTGTGTGACTCTCTCACTAGCTGGACCAGGCAGGGTTCCCGCACGGTGATCTCTGCAGCTGACGGGTCTAGACCTGGGAGCTGCCTTTGTGTCCCCCGGCTCAGAGTCTGCCGTAGGTGATTCTCTGGCAGATTGTTTTTTAAAAATGTCTCCAGAAGGGGTAATTTAAAGTTGGCTTCTAAATTATTTTCATCACCATTTATTGAAGAAACTACCAGCATCAGAACCTAGATGTGTGCACTCTCATTCTTCATGCATACCTAAATATGTACAAGGGGGTATTGCAGACGATTTCTGGGAAAATTCCATTCTTTCTATCCCATTTTTCCATTTTGGGGGAAGCCCTCGCTTTTATGAACTACGAAGACATAGTTTTTACAGCAACAGCAAAAAATTTTTGACTGAAATAATGTATTCAAATGACAGAACTTTGTGGGGAGGGAAAGCAATGCAAAACCCCCACCATCCGAGTGTGTACTGTAAGCATTGTGTGTCATGTCTTTTTTTTCTCCCTTTCAGTCATAATAATGTCTCTACACATTCATTCTATATTAAACCGTATCACAGACTTTTTGTTGCTTCACCTCTGCATGACATCCCATTGAGTGAGTGGACTGTCACTTAGAACATCGCTCCCCTCTCTGAGAGGGAGGAATGGTCTCACCTTGCTTTTGCCCTTGGAAGAGATTTTTTTGAGTACTCTTTGCTCCAAGGAAGGAGTCTTGGTGGCCTAGAGGAGGATGCATTGAGTCGCTAATTACATGATCAGCTGTTCAAACCCACCAGTTGCACCATGGGGAAAGATGACACATCTGTACCCTTAAAGATTTAACTGTCTCAGAAACCTAAAGGGGCAGGCTGAGCCCCGGTAGCGGAGTGGTTGAGTGCAGGACTGTGGCCCACTGGGTTGGTGGTTCAAATCCAGCAGCAGCTCTCCAGGAGCAAGGCTGTGCCTCCCACTCCCAACAGAGGGTAGGGATGCCCCCCCCCAAAAAAAAAAAAAAACCTAAAGGGGCAGCTACCCTCTGTTTTGCAGCGTAGCCGTGAGTCAGAATCGACTCGTCGGCAGTGAGTTTGTTCTAGAAGGAAACCTGGTGGCACAGCAGTGAAGCATTCCATTGCGAACTCAGAAGTCGGTTCAAAACCACACAGCTGCTCCATGGGAGAGAGATGTGTTGGTCTGCTTCCCTGAAGACTTCATGCCTTGGGAGTCTTATTCTATAGGTCCCAGTGAGTCAGAAGGGACTCGCAGACTGTTGGGTTCTCACCCCCGTGGGATGAAGTTGACTTGGTGAGGAGGCCTCATCAGAGTAGTTTCAGTAGTTAGCAGTCCAGGCTGTGATGGTTCTTGAGGGGATCTTGGGAAACAACAGTACCTAGGGGTGGGGGTGAGGTGTGGAAATGTCAGTTCTCAGCAGGGAGTGGAACTGGAGTGAACTGGTGTGAAATCCTGGGGGTTCTCCCTTAAAGTTGTAACCAGAGCACCCGCTTTCAGCTGCTGTCAAGAGACTGCGGGGAAGTTGGTAGGCATCCAGCGGTGAATACTGAGAACTGGTTCGTTCGTGTGAGCAGAGGCCCCTGGGGAAGGGCATAGGAATGGAGATTGCTTTGTCTCAGGAGAGGAGGCAACTGCTTCCTCATACAGTTCCGTTCCAAGTCTCTCTGGCCTCTGCAGGCAGGGATCATCAGCCAACTACTCTGAAGTGCCTCTGTGAGAGGCACCAGAGGCCGGGGCCTGACCAGGCCCCAGGCTTCCACCTGCCCCATCCTCTTGCTGTGCTTGGCACCTTCTTCTGTCAGTGAATAACTACCTCACAAACTTCCCAGCAGCGGGCTGGTAGAATGAGAGGATCCTGTACAGTCGGGGCTGTAGGGTCATGGTCAGTGCTCCCTGAAGCTGGAGACCTGTTGCTATGCACGTGTTGCTATGCCAGCTCAGAGCTGGCGGGAGGCCCAGCCCTGGGCCCACCAGTCTCCATGCCAGCCGTTCTCAACATGCGGGTCAAGACCCCTTGGGGGATCACCTAATTCATAACAGTACCAAAATGACAGTTAGGAAGTAGCAACGAAAATAATTTTCTGGTTGGGGGACTCACCACAACATGAGGAACTGTATGAAAGGGTTGAGGCATTAGGAAGGTTGAGAACCACTGGTCTAGTAACTCTTGTTTTCCACTCACCATGCCTCCTCTTAAGCAGTCCTCTGCATCCAGCCTTCTTGCCCTACAGCGAGCCATTTTTCGATCCTGCTGGGGTTCTTGGGGTGACACATGTGTGGTTGACACACAGGAAGAACTGTAGTCAGACAGGAGTGAGTCCTTACCATCCTCATAACCATGGTGCCTGGTGGGCCCGAGCTTGGGCAGGAGTTGCGAAGGTCCCAAAGGGAAATTGATAAGCACAAAAGTGACCTCTACTCTTCTCCTAAAGGACATTGGGAGGGAAGAGCTAGATATCTGTATCCCGCTCAATTCTGACATCCGCTTCTAGGTAGCTCTGCTTCATGCCCGGAACCCCGACAGTTCACTAAACAAGCTCCCAGTTCTTGAAAAGACTGGTCAGCCAGGGCCTGGCAGATGAGGCTGGTGAAAGAGCCTCAAAACTTCTGGTTTGGGGGTCCTGGCACGGGTCAGCCTCTCCATTCTGAACTGGGCCACGCCCCTGCAAAGCTTTTGCGCGGGGTCATTCAGCTTCTAGTCCTGGCAAGGGTCCCCCGCCCGCCCTTGCTGAGGGCCCCTCTCCTTTCCTGTCTCCAGATCATCGATCCCAAGATGCCCCGGGAGGGCCTCCTGCACAATGGTGTCCCCATCCCAGTCCCCCCGCTGGATGTGCTGAAGCTGGGAGAACAGAGGCAGGCCGAGGCTGGAGAGAAGCTCTTCCTTGTCCTCTTCTTTGACAACAAGCGCACCTGGTGAGTGGGCACTGCCATACAGGTAAACAAAGGGGCTGGGGTCTGTCCCCGGGCTGCCGGAGTGAAGGGAGAGGCACTTACTGCACGCAGCCAGTCTGTGCTCCATAGGTTGTGGTAACTGTCACAAGTCAGTATTGGACCTGGCGGGTCCGTTGGGGAGAATTCTCGTGTCGGTTTTGCCTTGGGGTGGGGCACGCAGAGGAAGGAGGTGAACCGCGATGCACTTCAAACTGAGGCCACAGCTATTCCTGTGGGAACTCTCGAGCTAGGTGGTCACGTGCATGTGTCTGGCATTGGGGCTGTATCTTTGTGTCCCGTCCCCAAGCCCCCATCAACTAGTCACTGAATGACAGCTGCCTTGGGAGGGACCAGGCAGCTTCTTGGATGAAGGACAATTCCCAGAGAGACTTAGCTGGGAACCTGCCAGCTGGCGGCAGGAGTGTCTCAGTCCCAGTGGGTTTCTGAGAAATGCAGGGAAGGCCCTGCAAGGGCTCACTTGCCCATGATTTCCCCACAGCTGGATTTCCTGGGCCCTAGAGTGCTTCTGCCCCAGGAGGAGGTAGGACTAGTTGGCGAAAATAATGATGCTAATTGTGATGATAATAGCAACTGCCACTTATTTGAGTGGCAATGTCCTTATGCAAATGCTTTATATACATTGATCCCATTTAATCCTCATTTAAATCCTCATTAATCCCCTCACAATCCATTTTGCAAATTAGGAAAATGTGCGCAAAGCCAAGACCTCAGAGTCAGAGCTGGGCTATAAACCAGAGACTGCCCTGACCCACATGGTAGATTGCCCAGGGAGTGAGTGTTCAAGCTACCCTCAGCCCTCCAGACTGGCCCAGCCAGGCCCAGAGCATGGCACATAGCTCTCCCCCTGCGCCCGGGCCCTGACTGCCCCCCAGGCCTCGTGAGTGCTGGATCCAGGAAAGACCCTCCCTCACTACCACACCACACACCCGACTTGGTCCCCAGACGCTGGATGGTAGCCTGCTGAGCATGTTGCCATCAGTTCTTCGTCTGTCTCCTCCCTGTGGTGTGGCCTTGCTGGTCTTGAGCCACTGGGTCTCGAGGAGCCCCATTCGTGGGACCCACCCTGACCCAGGCCTCTGGCTGTGCTTCCATTTCAGGCAGTGGCTTCCAAGAGACAAAGTCCTGCCCCTGGGTGTGGAAGACACCGTGGACAAGCTCAAAATGTTGGAAGGCCGCAAGACCAGCATCCGCAAATCTGTGCAGGTGGCCTATGACCGTGCCATGATCCACCTGAGTCGTGTCCGGGGGCCACACTCTTTCGTCAGCTCCAGCTACCTGTGAGGGCAGGGGCTGGCCTATGTCTGCCTACCCCTGTCTCTGTCCCCCGGGGCACAGAGATAGATACTATCTTCCTGCCCCAGCCAGATGTTTGGCTGGAAGTTTCCCCCTGTCATGGCAGTCCAGGAACGGGGGTGTGTCTCCCCAAGAGCCGGGCCCCAGCTTTGACCAACTGTGTGGCTCTCCTGGCAGCCCTGCTATGTGCCAAAAACTCCCACAAGGGTTCCTTAGGGGATAGTCCGCTGAAGAGCCAGCTAGAAGTAGAGATTGCTGTGGAGCCCGGGCCTCGTAAACCTGGCCCCGTGTGCGGGGGGCCTGCGCTCCTCGAAGCGCTGCCTGACCCCTCCACCCCATTTCCAGTTAATTCCACCTCAGGGCGGCGAGGCTCTGACATTAATCCCAGAGGTGCTGCGGGTACACTAGGGCCCTACTCGGAACCTCACCGAACTCCCCCTAGGACCCACCCTCTCACCCCCCTCCTCTTCCCCTTCTCACGCCTTCCTGTTCTCATGTCCCCCACTCAGTCACTCTCCCTCGCCCTCATCCTCCCACAGTTCCTCCCCATGTTCTCTCCCTTCCTCTCTCTCTCGTGCCAAACTGACAGAAACCATCCCAAAGTGATCGTTCTCTTAAATGTCTTTACTGTCTCAGTCTCCTGAGGCCAGCTGCCGAGCTTAGGTGGTGCCCCCACCTGGCTCCTAACCTTCAGTTCACATCTGCCACAGACCCGCCGCTGTGAGCACTCCCCCCCACCCCGCCCCCCGCCCAGGACTGCAGGCGAGGCCCCTCCTGCTCCAGGCCTTACTGAGGGGTGGGCTGAGGCTGAGAAGACAGGTGTACCAGGCCAGGCTGCTCGTGGTGGGGGGGGTGTCCCTCTGTCCACTGGGTGTTGAGGGCTATCTGAAGCTGCTTCGTGTCCTCCAGCTGGGGGTGCCCCTGACCATCCCGTCCTTCCCTCTCTGCATGGATTTTTATTGACCCGCATCCACGTCCTTGGGATCACTCCACCACCTGGGGCTGGCCTGGCGCCTCAGTCACCGTCATCCTGTCCTGCCCAGCCTCTGCTGCTCCCACCCCCAAACTCCAGGGAATGCCACATTCTGATTTCAAACCCTCTCTACTGTTTTCCCTTCCTTCTCTGCTTTCAGGGCGCCTCCCTCTCTCTATCGGCTCAAAGTGGAAGTAAAAATACAACTGTGAATGGGGATTGCTCACTGACAAACCGACACCACTCTCTCTTTCTTTCTCTCTCTCTCTCTCTCTCTCTCTCTCTCTCTTTCTCTCTCTCTCTCTCTCTCAGAGCTTCCATGCCGGGTTGCAGGCCACTGATCGCCGCCATGTTGCTCTCTAACCTGACCAGATTTTTTGGCAGCGGCGATGGTCGCGTTTATCATTGGTTTACATTTTGTCGCAGGGAAGTTTTGGCAAAATGGAGTCACTAGGGCCATCACTGCTGTTTTTACACACTCAGCTTTAAGAAGAAGAACAAAAAAATAGACCCAACCAACCACGGCAACTTCTTACACATGGGACACGAGCCAGAGTCTAAGAAGGCACCCAGCAAAGCTATCTGTGGCTAGAGGATGGGGTGTGGGATTTTGTACAATATTAAAACCGCAATACCGCCTATGGCTAGGGAAGGCCATGGTGTATATATATATATCTGTAAAATACTGTTCTAAGTTATTCCAGCCTGTCGTTGCCGTGACTGGAGTCCCCCATTGTGTGGCTGAGTGTCTGGAATGCACAGTGTCGTTATTTAAAGGAGCCAACGTGTCCCCTCTCCCCAGGTAGTTGGTCAGCTGTGGACTTTGTGACCTGTGTCTCGACCTGTGTTTAAAAGGTCTTGAGGGTTTTGCCCTCACTTTGTTTCTCTACCCCTTTCTTCCCTGACACACTCACCCTCTTTATTTCCCACCCGCCCGCCCCACCCCCCACCCCCACTCCTGTCTCTGAATCTTCCAGTCTCAGAGTCTCATTTTTTAAAATACTCTTTTAGAACGAGAAACGGCTCAGATCCTGCTGTGGCGTGGGGCCCGCGGGTCTCTGCCGCGTCTGCTGTGAAGCACATGATGCTCTATTTATTGTAGAAAGTGACTTTATTTGCTTTCTAGAATTGTTTATAACAGATGGTATAAGAGAGGTAATAAGCAGAAAAAAAAATCTATGCTTGTAAAGAATACAAGAGTTAATTTTACCTACTATAATATGACTGTCTACAACTTATTTTCTCTCTGAGAAATAAATGTTCTAATGGGCAGGAATCGCTGTGGCTGTGTTTGGTGTCATCCGTGGGCGCTGCGCCACTCTGCCTTTTAGCTCAGTCCCTCCTCGGAAAGCCGTGTTGGCTGGTGGCCCTGCGCACAACAGGGGAATAAGGCAGGCCAGCCAGGGGAAGATGAAGCCGGCCAGCTTTGGCAGGCTGTTAGGTGGCGTGCTGTGAGAAATCTCCATGGATGCCGTGGAAAGTCAGGTGGATGGGTTCTGACTCTTGTTTCCCTCCCGAGTCCAGGTAGCTCCTTCCTTTCTGGAAAT
>PVJH01012642.1:43489-63656 GCA_004026705.1 Nesogale talazaci | reverse complement strand
AAAACAAGGGTAAACACCTGGAGGATGAATGGTGATCTCCTATGACCCAAATGAGTACTGGTCCTGATTGAAGAGGAAAGTAGGAAGCTTCTAGAAACTAATGAGAATGAGACTACAACATACCAAACCTATGGGGCACAGCAAAAGCAGCTATAGAAGAGAGTTTGATAATAGTCAATGCATATATGAATAAGAGAGAGAGACGTATGATTGATATGCTATCACAAAAGCTCCAGCAACTAGAATAGCGTCAACAGAAGATAAATCATGACAGAGCGAAACAAGTGGGAAGACAAGAGAATAGTTAAAAAAAAAAAAAATGAATGTGGTCAGTGAAAAAAAAAATCAATGCAGCAAAAAGGTGGTTCATTGAAAGGATCAACAGAATTGATCGTCCACTACCAAATCTAACCAAGAAAAAGAAGGACTAAGCATCAATAATCAGGATGAGGGATGAAACCAGGGAAATCACAAGAGACCCCAATGAGATTAAAAGGCTAATCACAAAATACTATGAAATTCTGCATTCTAAGGGGCTAGACAACATGGAAGACATGGACAAATACTTGGAAAAGCAATCCCTGCCTAGAGGACAAGAACTTCAACAGACTCATAGCAAAAGAGGCAGTAGATATGGTTATCAAAAAATTACCAACAAATAAAGATCCCATGCCAGGTGGCTTCATAGGTGAATTCTACTAGGCATTCAGGGAAAACTTGACACCAATTCTCCACAAATTATTCCAGAGCACAGAAAAAGTTGGAAAACTCCCAAATTAATTAATCAAAGCTACTATAAGTTTGATACTCAAACAGGTCAAGAATCCAGCAGGAATTGAGAACTACAGACCAATATCTTTAGTGAGCATGCATTCAAAACTCCTTAACAAGATATTAGCAAATAGAATACAAAAGTTTATAAAACATATCATCAGGATCATGTGGAATTCATTCTGGGGATTCAGAGATGGTTCAACATCTGAAAGTCCATCAACATTATTCACCACATTAATAAGAATCACATGATAACATTGATAGATGCTGAAAAAGCATAAAAGCATCCAAAACCCATTCCAAATTAAGACACTTAAGAAGATAAAAAATGAAAGGACAATTCCTCAAGTTAATGCAAAATATTTACCAAAAGCCAATAGCCAACATCATAGTCAACAGAAAAAAGTTTAAAAAAAAAATTTCACTGAAAAGGGGACCAGGATGCCCCTTATCCCCACTTCTATTCAACATGGTCCTACTGAACAACATAAAGCAGGTGAAGGATATTGAATGTAACTATCTGGGAGAGGAGGAAGTGAAACTATCACTATTTGCAGATGACATGATTCTATACCAGTGGATCTCACGCTCCCTAATTCCATGACACATTGATACAGTTCCTCATGTTGTGGCAACACTGAACCATAAAATTATTTTTGCTGCTACTTCATAGCTGTAATTTTGCTACTGTTATGAATTGTGATGTAAATATCTGATATGCAGGATGTATTTTCATTGTTACAAACTGAACATAATTAAAGCATAGTGATTAATCACAAAGACAATATGTAATTATATATTGTGAAATATTTATTTCTAATTACAAATAAATGAAATCTTGTCTTGAAACATGGTGTAGTGTGGGTAGCAGTCTTAATATAGTAACTGTAAACTACCAACATATTGCTAAGTTTTGCCAAAATATGCGTAAAAAGTCAATGTCGGTGTAAAGGTTGAGATAGCTTCTTTCTCACCAAATCAGAAATTCTCTGTGTAGTCTTTCCAAGAACACAACAAAGATCATCTTCCACAACAAGTCTGTTTCTGTATGTGACTTGATAACCAACAAGCTGGAACACCCTGTTTCACAAAGATATGTTGTTGAAAATGGAAGAAGGTGCAACACAGTCTCAGACAGAACAGGTTATGACTATAAACACTAGATCCAGAATTTTGTAACTGCCATTGCAGAGAAATCCATTCTTGTTGCATGGCTGTTGATAATTTCAATGAATTCTTCTTGTGTTGTCTCAGGAAGATCTTCAACTTTGACTGTGAATGGATTTCTGGCAAGTGCAAATGGGGTGTCAGGAGATTTGGAAAGTACAATCATATTTCATCTGTAAGTATGTGCAAATGTTCTTTCACAGAAATTATCATCATAATCCTTTTGTCTGGTTCAATGTCATGTTTATCAGAGAAAGCAGATAAGATAGGCAACATGTAAATTTTATTTTCATCTACTTTTATAAAGCGGAAGTTTCATTTGGAATGATGAGATATTTTCAGACAAATCCAGGTATGTTGTATTTGGTCCTTGCAGTGAAAAACTTAACACTTTCAAGATGGTAATGATGTCAACCAAGTAAGCTATTTTTTGCAGTTCACTTATATCACTGAAATGCACTTTCAACTGTGGTCTTGCTTTCAGATTAAAACACATTCTGATTTTATCATGAAGCTCAAAAACATGTTTTAAAATTTTTCCTCTCAACACCATCTCACTTCAGTGTGAAGTAGCAGAGCATTATTGGGTGTATTCAACTCATTGCACAATTGCAAAAACAGTTGACTGTTTCAAGTTCTCGCCGTTACAAAATTGACAGAACTTTTTATTGTTATCGTTTTATTGGAGGTTTATGCAACTCATCACAATCCACATATACATCCATTGTGTCAAGCACTTTTGCACTCTTGTTTCCCTCATCATTCTCAAAACACTTGCTTTCCACTTGAGCCCCTTATGTCTGCTCCTCATTTTTCCCCTCCTTCCCCACTCTTCCCTCCCCCTGATAATTTATAAATTATTATTATTTTGTCATATATTATACCATCCAATGTCTCCCTTCAACCTCTTCTCTGCTGTCCATCCTAGTGAGGAGGTCATATGTAGACCCTTGCAATCTGTTCTCTTTACCTTCCCTCGACTCTCCCATTATTACCCCTCTCACCACCTGTGGCAGTCATGTGCTTATGTTAATTTTATGATTGAAATGTAGGGGTGGAGTCTAGCCTGGTAATCTGGAGATAGCCATTGAGTAGCCAATGAGACCTCTGTGTGGGCAAGGCTTTCTCCTGAGACTTCTGGGAAATCTAGCAATATTTCCCTTGTGAAGATGAGAAGCTATCTCCCTGGTTGTTGAGAGTTAGTTCTCAGAGACAATTTATCATGGAATAGACAAGATGGCAGCATCCGAGAAGCTGGATGAGCTGGCAGAAAGACCACACGACTTTGCCCTGATGGCGCCAGACCTCTGAAGCTGGAGCGGCCACATGGAGACCTCTGCCAGCGATGAGTTGCTTCTGCTCTTGATAGATCCTGAGCCCTGGAAGTGAGGAACCACGTGGAAACCTCTGCCAGCGCCGGGATTCTGCACCCACTGACCTGTGACTTTGTGAGTCGGAGGAGACTTTATAGACTGATTTGGGGTATATGGGTTAATATCAGACTTATGACTTTGAACTGGACTGGGTTCAATGTCCTGTTCCTCTTATATATAAACCTTTCCCTTATATCTATATGTGTGTCTATGAAATTTATTCCTCTAGCTTACCTGGACTAACACAAATTGTGAAAAGAAGCTTACCTTATGATCCAGAAGTCCTTCTACTGGACATATACCCAGAAGAGGTAAGAAATAGACCATGTCCCATCATCTGTGCTGCAATGCTTATTGCAGTACAATTCACAATCATAAGAATTGGAAATATAAATTTCTATTGATAGATGAGTGGATTAGAAAACTCTGGCACATACACACAATGGAGTATGACACAGCTCTAAAAAGCACTAATGATCACATGAAGCACATCATCTCCTGGGCAGAGTCAGAGGAAATTATAGTAAGCAAAGTTAGGCAATCACAAAAGAACAAGTACACCATGAGTCCATTGAGGTAAGTATAATCAGAATAGTTGATATAGAAGAAAAGCCATGTATCGCACACTTCATGGGTGATGTGCAGGCAATTGGGCAGGGAACAGATCAAACCTAAGGATGTACATGTCATTCCAACAAAATGAAGTAGGGGGTGTGGAGAGGGAGAAAATGGGGGGGGGGGGAATGAGGGAGATGAAAGCACTTGGGGAGCAGGGAACTAATCAACCCAGGGGGAGGATATTGTTTATGTCACCATAAATAGGAGTATACATGTCGACCCCACCACAGCACGCCAAACTTTGAGGGTAATATAACCACATGGAGGAACTCATGAACCACAGGGCCCACCCCTATCAGAGCCAAATTGACCCCATCCCTAGAAGTATGTGCTACAGAGGACAACACTAAACATACAAGTTGGGAAGAGGGGCCAGCCTGACACACCCATGCAGAAGCAAGCCAAGAAGGAAAGAGAGAGTTAGAGACTAGAACTCTACTGATACACCATGCCCTGAGGATGACATCGCTGCATGAAGCTGATGAGACACAGAGAGGGCAGTAGGATCAACAACAGCTCAAGATGTAATGTCCCCTCACTGGAGCATATCATGACAGAGGACAATACTGGAGACACAAGGCAAGAAGTGAGTCCAGTCTGATATGCCCACAGTTGGGTGAATCAAGAGGGAACATAACAGATAACCAATGGGAGAAAAGCCAAGTCACACAACGCCTGATGAGCCCCCAAAATAGACCTTAGGCTAGACAGGGCAGTTCCTGGAAGCCCCAAGATATGTGAGGAGATAGTCATAAAGGTCAGTGGACAGACAGAATTGTGGAGGTAAACTTTTTCAGTGATTTTGTTTGTTTGCTTGCTTGTTTTCTCTTTTTTATTCAAACTTTTATTTCCTTTGTGTTTTGTCTCTGTTATTGTTGTTTTGCCTACCTATATAAGATAGCCATGGGAAGCAAGCTGAGGAGAAAGAAATGTGACCAGTGGTTCCAGAGGGACTTGTGGAGAGGAGGAGGCAGGGGAAAGGAGCAATGAGCAAACAACACCATAGACAGGGGAAAAATGAGGAAATTAAAATCAACAATGAAGAGGATGTAGAAATCCTCGTGGTGTTGGAACAACAGTAGCCTAGGTGAGAGGAAATACCGAGATAAGAGACAGAAGAAGGGTGAGTATTTTGGTGGGGCAGGAGAAAGGTAAAAGGAAACAGGAAATATCTAGGAAGAAAATCAATGGATACAGGTATAAATATAAGTGTGCACTTATATAAATATGTTGCATAAAATAGAGGTTTTGGCATAGGCACATATATTTATATGGCAATACATTGAAGAAACGGACTGTATTTGGACCTCTGATCAAGTCCTCCTTCAACACAAGAACACTTTGTTACACTAATCTGGCATTCTCTGCGAATCTGGCATTCTCTGATGTTCACTCTCCTGACACAATCCCTGAAGACAAAATGAGTGCATAGTAAATGTGGTGAAGAAAACTGATGGTGCCCGGGTATCAAAAGATAGAGCATCTGGAGTCTTAAAGGCTTGTAGTTAAATAAGCATTCATCTAGCAGAGAAGCCCACATCGAAGAAGCAACCAGTCTGTGTAATCATGAAGTATTGACGGATTCAGGTAACAGGCAGCAGGATACCCAAAACAAACAGTGCTGTTGAGTCAGAGCAAAGACCCCAAATCTATCTGTAGAAAATAGGTCATCTCCTCACTAAGGGAACGCAGAGAAGGGATGAGTCAACCAGGGTGTAGTATAGCCTGATGAAACACACAATACTCCTCTGGTTCTTTGAGGCTTCCTCACCTCCCACCATCAGACTCTAGTTTTTCATTTCAGTTGTTGCTAGATCAGAGCATGCACACTGGTACATATAAAACCTCACAACACATGCAATCTATGTCAGATAAATCCCTCAGGTACAGAAATGGGAGTAGGAATACCTGGAGGGTAGGGAAGTTGGGGGGGGGAGGGGGAGGAAGAGGAAACCAATTGCAATGATCAACATATAATCTCTCCCCACATCATCACCACCACAAAGGGAGATGAACAAGAGAAACTTGGGTAAAAGAAACCAGTGGTCAGTATAAGATATGAAAATAATAATAATTCATAATTTACCAAGGGGTCTGATGGGGGTGGGGAAAGGAGCTGATACCAAGGGCTCAAATAGAAAGTATATTGTTTAGAAAATGATGATGGAAACATATGTAAGAATATGCTTGATACAATTGATGCATGGATTGTTTATTAGAGCTGTAAAAGCTACTAATGAAATTATCTTAAAAATTTACAGTCTTAGAAATTTTAAGTTAAAATTGGTTACTCAAGGCCCTTTGCAATACCACATGAATTTGAGGATTATTTTTATATATCTGAAAATATATATTGACATTTTTTAGAGATTATGTTGAGTCTGTAGATCACTTTGAATAATATTGACATCCTTATAATAATAAGTTTGCTGACCCATTAACACAAGATACCATTTCAATTATTTACGGTTTTTTTTTTTTTTTTAGTTTTTTTTGGGCATCACTGCTCTCCGGTGGTGGGAGTAGGAGGCCCAGCCCCACTGCTGGAATTGAACCTCCATCCCAGTGGGCCGCAGTCCTGCACACAATCACTACGCCACCGGGGCTCAGCCCTTATTTAGGATTTTTACTTTATAGATTTCATGTAAAAGTATCATATGAAAATGAGGACCATAATTTGGGAGAAGACAAAATGGTTTAAACCCTTGAGTATTTAGCAACTTCTAAAACTAAAAATCACCACTTGTTTTTCAGTTTTCTGTACTATGGTGACTTGTGTGTCACTGTGATGCTGAAAGCTATGTCACTGGCATTTCAAATGCCAGCAGGGTCACCCAAAGTAAACAGATTACAGAAGAGCTTCCAGACCAATAAAAGACAACAAAGAAGGAAGCAGCTACCCACAGTTTGGAAACCTTGTCAGATACTGAAGACCTGGTGAATGGAAGCATTGTCAAAGATGGTACCAGAGGATGAGGCCCGCAGATGGGAAGGCGCTCAAAATGTTCCTACGGAGGAGCTGTTTTCTCAAAGTAGATCAACTATGGTGACGTGGTATGGGTATAAACCTTGTGGGGTAAAGGTCTCCAGGATCTTCACTTGATGATGGGCCATGACTCAAGGTAAAGAGAAAGCTGCAAAAATCTGCTAATGATAGGAAATTGGAAGATATGAAAATTGGAAGTGTCCAAAATGAAATGAAACTCTTTAAGTTCAATATCCTAGGCAGAAGTGAGCTGAAATGGACAGATAGCAGCCATTTTGAATCAGGAAATCATATGCTCAGCTATGCCAAGAATGGCACAATCAAAAGGATTGTGTATCCATTGTGAGAAAGGACATTTCAAAATCAGTATTGAAATACAATGCTGTTATTAATAGGATATATATAACTATATATATTATACACACACACACACACCTTCAAGGAAATCCAATCAATATAACTATTTTTAAATTTTCTGGACCAACCCCCAAAACTAATGATGAATAAATTGAAGAATTCTGCCAGTGACTTCAGTCAGAAATTGTTCAATGCAATGAAGATGCATTGATAATTATTTGTAATTGGAATTCAAATATTGGAAATAAAGATGAAGGAACAAGAGTTCATAAATATGGTCTTAGCTATAGAAATGAAGCTGAAGATCCCATGATAGAATTTTGCAAGATCATCAACTTATTCATAGTCAGTACCTTTTTTTCATGAAAATAAAATGTGACTAAAAAATGAACTTCTCCAGATAGAGTACTCAGAAATCAAATTAATTACATCCGTGTAAGGAGACAATGGAAGATCACAATATCAGTGGCTAAAACCAGATCAGGGGCTACCTGTAGAACAGACAATTTCTTGTATATAAGTACAGGTTGAGCTGAGGAAAATTAAAACAAGTTAATGAGAACCAAAATAGGATCTTGAGTCTATCCCATCTGAATTTAGAGAACATCTCCAGAACAGATTTGATGCATTAAACACTAACTACAGAAGACCTGAGGAGCTGTGAGAGGACATCAAGAACATCATTCATTGAGAAAGCAAAAGGCCATTAAAAAGATAGGAAAAAAAGAAAATTTCAAAGTTGATGTCAGAAAAGGCTCAGAATCTTGCTCTTAATCATAGAGAAGCTAAAGCAAATGGAAGAAAGGACAAAGTCAAAAAAACAGAATAGAACATTTCAAAGGACAGCTTGAGACGACAAAGCCAATATATTATAATGAAATGTGTAAAGACCTAAAGTTAGAAAAGCAAAAAGGAAGTATATGCTTAACATATATTGAGAGAAGTTAGGGAAAAAGCTCAACTCACGCTTCAATATTGAAAGATCCTATTGGCAAAATATTGAATAATGCTGTAAGCATCAAAAGATCATGAAAAGAATACATAGAATCACTATAACAGAAAGAACTGGTTGTCATTCCTTCATGTTAGGAGGCACCATGTGAACAAGAAGCAATGATGCTGAAAGAAGAAGTTCAAGCTGTACTGAATAGATTAGCCAAAAGCAAACTCCAGGAATTGATGGAATACCCATTGAAATGGATTCACAAGCTGATAAAAGTCATTCATCCACACCAAGAAATTTGGGAGACAGCAATTTGGCCAACTGAATGGAAGAGATTTCTAAATGTGCCTATCCCAAAGATAGGTGACATAATAGAATGCTAAAATTATAGAACCATATCATTGATATCATATTCAAGTAAAATTTTGCACATCATCTAACAATAATTGTAGGATTACATTGGCAGAGAGTTTCCAGAGGTTCAGAAGAGGATGTGAAGAAGGAATATCATTGCTGATATCAGATAGATCTTGGCTTAAAGCAGAAGATATCAGATAGAGGATTACTTGAGCGATATTGACTATGCCAAGGCATTCATTCAACTGTGTGGATCATAACAAACTACAGATAGCCTTGAGAAAAATGGGAATGCCTAAGACTTCATTGAGCTCATGCAGGATTTGTGCATGGATTAAGAGGCAGTTAACAGAACAACTGCATGGTTTAAAATCAGGAAAGGTGTGGGTTAGGATTATATCTTCTCACCACACTTATTCAATATCAATGCTAAACAAGTAATCAGAGAATAATTATACGAAGCAGCATGCAGCATGAGAATTAGAGGAAGAATTACATGTAGATTATACAACCTTGCTTGCTGAAATTGAGTAAAATATGAAGCACTTGCTGATGAAAATCAAGGATTGTATCCTTCATTATGGATTACAATTTAATGCAAAGGATAGCAACATTCTCACAATTGGTGCATTGTCACCACAATGATAAATGGAGAGAAGTTTGAAATTTTCAAGGATTTTATCTTACTTTGATCCACAATCAATGCTCATGGAAATAGAAGTCAAGAGCTCGATAGACATGCTGCATGAGGCAAATCTGCTGTACAAGACCTCCTTAAAGTATTCGAAAGACAGGATGTTTCTTTGAGGACTAGGTGAGCATGATCCAAGTGATGGTATCTTCTATGGCCTCAGATGCACGTAAAAGTTGCATATCAGATAAGACCAAAGAATTAAGGTGTTTGAATTGTGGTGCTGGTGAAGGATACTGAAAGTACCACAAATCTGTCTCAGAACAAGTTTGTCCAGAGGGCTCCTTAGAGGCAATGATGGTGAGACTTTGTCTTACATAGTTTGGACATGTTGTCAGAAAAAGTCAATCCCTTCACCCACTTTTCTGTCGAACATTGTAAGATATTGCCAAACAACAGTTTGTAAATTATTAAGGGCACATGAGGGAGAAGGGAGTGGAGAGGGAGATTTTAAAATGAGGAGCGGATACCAAGGACTTAAACAGAAAGCAAATGTTTTGAGACTGATGAGGGCAACAGATGTACAAAAGTGCTTGACATACAGTGGGTGCACGTATGGATTGTGATAAGAGTTGCACGAGCCCACGATAAAATGATTTTTTTTAAAAAAAGAAGAAGCCAATCACTGGAGAAAGACACCGTGCTTGGTAGAGAGCCAGTGAAAACTAGGAAGGCCCTCGAGGACCTGGCTTGACACTGCAACTGCAACACTGATATTAAGCACAGGAATAACTGTGATGATGACACAGAACCGGACAATGTTTCTTATGGCTGTGCATGGGGTTGCTATGGTCAGAACTGACTTGATGGCAGCTAAAAATAAGAACAACCTTAAAAAAATATGTACACAACATGGCACAGCAGTTTCTAGTCTTTGTTTGAATGAGGCAAAAACAAGAGGATGGTAGTTGGACCAAACTCAAAGGCTAGTAATAGAATTGACGAACAAGATGAATTATCACAGTGGCTGCAACAATGGGGCCCAAAATATCATCGATGGCCTCACGCATCATAGCATCAATCTCATGAGGAAGGAGCAGCAGTTAAGAGTGCATCTTCCGGGTGTACATTTGGTTGTTATTAATAGGAACTGATTCAATGGCACTGAATAATATCCACATTCATGCTGATATAGTAAAGTTAATTCATACATCAGGTCCAGATGTGTTGGCATAGATGTTTTAACAGAGAGGGCAGAAGAGCAACCCAGGCAAGCATAGGATTTTGTTTAACACATAAGCAAGAAACCCTGGGAGGCTTGTGGAAGGGCAATTGAAGCAGAAAGCACAAGGCAGAGAGATATTATTTTAAAATCATATAGATCGACAAGAAAAAACGGAAAGATTGCATGACAGTAGGAATGATCAACTACTCCTACTCCCAGAGACTTCCAGCTGTCTGGTGTTGCCTGTCTCAAGGCTACCTTCCCTTCTATGCACTTGGGTAATTTCTCAAGAAGGAACCAAGCTACATAATGTCACCATCTTTAGCCAAATTAAAGAGAGGAACACATTCTGACAAAATTTACAGTATCAAAGGAAGGTGTGATGATTGATTTTTGTGCTGCAAATTGTGCTAGTTCAAGCATTTTCAGAGAATGAGTCTGTGGTCACAGAGGTTCTAGCTTCAGGAAATGGGAGGAGTAAGAAACAGCTGACCAAAGAAAGCTCAGGTTATTCAGCCTTGCATGTCCCAGGACACTGTTGGCTCCTGCTTTTTTCAAAACAGAGTGGAGGCAGTTAGTACCCGCAAAGGAGAAAAAAAGATACCATCAAATCCAGAGGTCACCATTTTCTTGTATTTGCCTTCAAGTATCTTCAGTTAATGTTCCGTACACCAGATGACTATGAAATTTATGTTCCAAACCAGGATTTTTGTGAGGTTAAAAAAAAAAGAACCAACAAAAACTCTGCCCCAGTAGACAGTTACAATGCTGTTACTGAGTGTAACAGAATCATGGCGACAAGGTAGGTATCCCCATAGGGTGAAAGGAGCCGGGGTGGCAGAGTGGTTATGAATTGGGCTACTAACAGCAAGGTCAGCAGGTCAAAACCAACACCTGCTCCTGGGGAGAACGACCAGGCTTTCTTCTCCCAAAAGGAGCTAGAAGTTTCAGAAACTCCCAGTGTCAGTTCTACCCTATCCTATAGGGTCTATGATCTGGAATCAACTCGATGGCAGTGAGTTTGATTTGGTTTCGAGTCTCTACTGAAGCAGATCCCACAGAGCTGCTGGTTAGGTTCTACTCTGGTTAGCAGTCAAGTGTTTCACTGGTATCCCCAGGGTTCCTAGCTAGGTAAAACCCACAGGCTGCCTTTAGCACTGCCTAACAGCCCAGGATGCAAGCAGGGTGGTAAGACCTGACATCGCCGAGGATGATTGTGATTCTGAGGATGCTGTTCGTCTAGAAAGGGATACCTAGCCTATTTCTTGATTTGCCATGTGTTACTAACCCCTTCACGATGAAGGTGCTGTTAATATTCATCCTGCCTCATACTCTTTAGGCTTAGCCTTCGTGAAGGGGCATTTTCTATCTGATAAAGGACAATGCCATCCTCCATCACAGGCCCAAGGGACTGCTCCTCTTACTTATTTATTTTCTGGTGAATGCTTTGTCACCAGTGCTCAATTTCATTTGCTTGAACGACTTGTAAATATAACACCATCTGAGAATGTCAAGCCTTTTCTGTTTCTGTTTTATGAACTTCATCTATTTCTAGAGCTCTCTCTATAACCTCCAGCTTTTCAGTCTATTTTTTAGCAAACCTTTGCTCTGGCGTTGATGGGGAATTCACGATGGAGTGCTTTGTTTCAGCTAGCAGTTGCATATGACCACAAGCTGCCAACAGCTGGGGAGGAGGTGTCTCAGTCTTTCCTGGGCCTGTGTCTCACCTCACACAAGAAGAGCACTCCATCTTTGATAATGCTGCTTGGTCAGAAACTTGTCTCAGTTAGCCTTTGCAGCTAAAAAATAAATAGACCATCAGAATGTTGTGGTTAATACTACACTGAAAGGATTAACATGTTACGTGATGGTTATATATACATCACGTCAGGCCTTTAGTTTCATATCTTAAATGTGGGGCAAAATGGAATAAAATGTCTACTTACAATTTGAAACTCTGTCTGCAGGGCTGGCTCCAATCCAAATTAAGTGAACACACAGCCCCACCCCCACCACCACACAGAGAAGAATGCACTTCAAAGGACAGCACTGAACCTACAGCTCAGGGAGAGGGACAAGTGGTTTGATCAAAGCACAGGAGCCAATGAAGAGGGAAAGAGAGAGGGTGGAACACAGCCTGGCTCACCAAGCCCCAAGGATGATATTCCTGCTCAGAGCAGCCAATGCACAGAGAGAATCTTAGGTCCAGCCCCACTGTGCGACATGACATCATTCATTGACCCATAGCGCTATGGGGAACAACACTGGGCACACGATCTGACCCCATCACTAACTACACACCAAGGGCATGCAGCAGAACAGCAAAGGAAGCAAAGTCCCCTGGGAGTACCAAAAATAGATTTTGGGGTCAGGGTGTGGCACCCCATCAGACTCAACCAGAAAACACTCCTAAAAGTCAGCAAACAGACCTAGAACTATTTAAAGGCTTTTCTTTTTTTTTTTTCCATCATTGTTTTGGTGGTGGGAGTGGTGGTGGTGGTAGCGGTGGCGGCTTGTTTTTTGTTTTGCTTTCTTGTTTTGCTTTGCAAACAATGAGATTTATTGTTCTGAGTGAGACATGGGAGAGGGGGGAGGGGGGAAATGAAGGGGAGTATCAACAAATATAGGAACAAGAGAACAAAAAATAATCTAAAATCAATGCTGAGAAGGGCGTAGGATGCCTGGTGACACTTGAGCAAGGGCAATGTAGTCAAGAAGAATTACTGAAACCCAAATGAAGGCCACACGTGATAGTGAGATAAGATGAAAGCAAAAGGAAATGGAAGAAAGGACTAGGAGGCAAAGGACATTTATATAGGTCTAAATACAGATATGTACATATGTAAATATATTTATATGTAACAAAAGGGAAATAGATATATGTACATACATGTACATATTAAATATTAAAGTAGTAATTGGGCCTCTATTCAAGTATTCCCTCAACACAAGAACACTGTGTTCTAGTAATCTGACATTCTGTGGCTCTCACCTTCCCGAAACAAGTGCTAAAGACAAGATGGGTACATAAACAAATGTAGTGAATAAAGCTAATGGTTGGTACCCATGAAAATATATAACTTCAGGGGCCTTAAAGGCTTAAAGATAAGCAAGCATTCTTTTATAGCTGAGAAGCAACAAAGTCCACAAGAAAGAAACACACCAACCTGTGTGATCATTAGGGTCGATGAGATCAGGTATCAGGCATAAAAAACACAGAACAGAAAATCATCTTATTGTGAATGAGGGGTGGGACAGAGTGGAGACCCAAAGCCCATCTATAGGCATTGGAAAATCCCCTTACAGAAAGGTCACAAGGAAGAGACAAGCTAGTCAGGGTGCAGTATAGCACTGATGACAGAAACAACTTTCCACTAGTTCCTTAATGCTTCCTCCCCACCAGTATCATGACTCCAATTCTATCTTACAAATCTGTCTAGACAAGAGCATGTACACTGATACACATAAGAGCTTGAAACACAAAGAATCTGGGACAGATAAAGTCTTCACGATCAGTAATGAGATTAGTGGTACCAGGAGACAAAGGGGAAGGGTGGGGGTAGGGGGAGAAAGTGGAAACAGATCACAATGATCTACATATAACCCCTCCCAGGGGGATGGACAACAGAAAGTGGGTGAAGGGAGACAGCAATCAATATGACATGAAAAACAATTTATAAATTATCAAGCGTTCATGAAGGGGGCGGGGGGAATGGGCTGATACCAAGGGCTCAAGTAGAAAGAAAATGTTTAGAAAATGATGATGGAAACATATGTAAAAATGTGCTTGACACAATGGATGGATGTATGGATTGTGATAAGAGCTGTAAAAAAATCTCTAATAAAATTATTTTTAAAAGAATTTGAACCTTTGTTATTACATTTTATTGCTTTCACCATAGGGTATCCATTTCCTCTCACAACAAAAATATACTCTTTAGCTTTATTAACTAAAGCAAACCATCAAAACAGCCAACTCCAGGGAAATTTGAGCCAATAAAATGTATAAAAACATTCAATTATCATAAACAATAATGTGCAAATCAAAATCAAATTGAGTTTCTTTCGTACCTCTAGGAATTGTCTAAAGATTGGCCCAATTTTTATGCTTCTCTTGGAGGAAGGTTCATAAATCATCTGCAGCTAACAAAAGGCATATTTGGTGACACATACCAGAGCTTTACAGTTCTAAGTCTATTCTTGTTCACTACCTTTGTTACACTGTGGGACAGAGTATATACTCAGAAATTTGGAAAAGAGTTTTGGACTATCAGATATTGTTTGCTTCACAGAGAAGACTAACCAAACCCAAATCCTGTAGACACCTGAGCTCACTCATGGAATATGTAGTATATACCTAGTCCTGTGGTAAATCTCATTAAATAGCATGATGATAAATGGAGAAAATATGGAAGTTGCCACAGATTTTATCTTGATGGATCCACAATCAATTTTTATAGAAGCAGAAGTCAAGAGATGAAAGGACACATTGTACTAGGTAAATTTGCTGCACGAGACCTCCTTAAAGGATTGAAAACCAAGGATTTTTTTTTTGAGGACTAAGTAACCTGATCCAAGCCAAGGTGTTTTCAATTGCCTCAGATGTATGTGAAAATTGGATATGGACTAAGTATGACTGAAGAATGTTCAATGTGGTTGAATTATGGTGCAGGAGGGAAATATCAAAAGTATCATGGAATGTGAAAAAACAAACAAGCAAACAAAAAGCAGAAGTACAGCCAGGATGCTCCTTAGAGGCCAGGAGAATGAAAATTCATCTCCCATATTCTGGACATGTTGTCAGCAGAGGCCAGTCACTGGAAAAGAATAGCATGCTTGGTCAAGTGAAAATGAGGGAGCCCCACAAGCAGCTGAATTGACACAGTGGGTGCAACAGTGAGCACAAACGTACGAACAAGTGGCAGAGTGTCCAGGACCGGGCAGGACCTTCTGTCAGAGATTGCAGCATTGTCAGTCACAACCTGCTCCATGGCACCGAATGACAATGGAGTGCAGTAGGTACTTAAAATAGCTTGTGTCAGATTATAGTCACATGAATAATATCAGACATTATCCTCATTTTAAAAATGAAGAAATTGAGGTTTAAATGGTAAAATACATTTCTCAAAGTCACACTACCAATAAAGGTTAGAACTAGACTTTTAATGAAAGAGATTTGCCTCTAAAATGCAGTGTTACCCAACAGACATACTGCTACTTATTACCTAACAAACTAGGCATGTACATTCAAAATAGAGATGGTTAATACGAAGAGGTAACCCTCCCAAAGAACCCGAGAATTTAATTTTTCAAAACTATATATTTAAATTTTTAACAAAGCAACCACATAACCTTCAAAGTACTCTCCATTACACGTAATACATTTGTCAAATCTGTGGTTTCATTCTTGGAAACATTTTTCAAAGGTATCTGTTTGGATGGCTGACTATCTGTTTGGATGGATGACCTCCCTTGTTTTTTCCCTCACCACTTCTACAAAGGCAAATTGCTGTCCCTCCATGATCCTCTGCGTTCATCGAAATAAAAAGAAGTCACATGAAGCAAGGTCAGGTAAGTAAGGTGCATTGGGCTAGAGAGGCATGCTGGGTTTTGCCCTCACTGGCACACTGAGATGGCTACAGGAGCAGATGCATTGTAGTGGTGGCAAAACCAATCTCCCCCCATCTCTCACAAATCAGGCCCTTTTTGTCATACTTTGTTATGCTATCTTTTCAGAACTGCTAAATAGAAAACTTGATTAAGAGTCTACCCTGGAGGAACGAAGTCCAAATGCACTACAGATTTATATTTTCATTTGTTTGGGAATTTGACAGACATCCAGGAAGAGGTTTGTCATTAATCAACATATCACCTTATTTTAAATAAGAAAACCACTTGGAGACTTGAGTTTTCCCATAGCACTATCCTTGTAAGTTGTGTTGAGCATTGCAACAGTTGTTGTTGCTTTTTCCAAAGCAGAAAATAAAATTTCACAGCCACACACTGTTCTATCAAATTTGCCATCACAAAAAAATGAGGTTTGAGTGAAACTGTTCTAATGAAAAAATTCACTATAACCTGAAAGAACATTACCTGTGCACTAAATCATAGTGAGTTGCTTGATGCTCACTTAATGGGGTGGGGGGGGCAGGGAGGGAGTATACTATGAAATCTGTGCCCAGCAGAGCTTTTTTCCACTTGAGGGCAGGCGCTCCTTTGTATACCTTAGACAAAGTATAGTTCACATGCATATGCCAAGAGAAAACGTTAAGTAATATCCTAGTCAAGTAGAAAAATGACTCAGCATAATCTTTGGGCAAATGGGCATTTGCTTTATTTTAAGACACAGTGAGGAAAAGAACACCGGCGATTTTTTTTTTTGGTTTTGCTTTTCTCCTTTTTGTTTTTTGCACACTTATTGCTGGCTGGAAAATGTTGACTATACCATGGACTGCCAGGAGAAGGATAAACCCTGAATGAGGAGGTCATGATGGACATAGCCAAGAATGTGTCTGTTCTGTTGTAAGCGGGATTTCTATGAATTCAACTCTATGGAAGAAAGATGTATTGGTCTGTTTCAGTCAGATTTATATCCTTGGAAATCCTCTGGGGTAGTTCTACTCCATCTTACAGGATGCTATGAATGGAATCTATAGAAAAAGGTCAGCCCATGACCACCAGAGGCAGTGATGCCCCCCCCCCCCAAAAAAAGAAAAAGGTCAGGTTTGGGCTTTACTATTTGATTAGTAGAATCTAATAGTCTAATTAAAAATTCACTATCAAAATGTGATGTTGGGTGAGAGAGGCTAACAGAGTAGAAGAAACGGTTGGTGCTCAGCTACCAAATGCTTAAATGTCTGGAGTCTCAAAGACTTGAAGATAAATGAGTTGCAGTTGAGTGCAGAAGTAGCAAAACCCACATGGGAGAAGCACACCAGCCTGTGTGATCAAGAGGGGCCCAAGGGAGCAGGTATCGAGCATCAAAGAACAAGAATCACATCATTACAAGTGAGAGGGAGAGCAGAGTGGGGACCTAAGGTCCACTAGTGGGTAATTGATCACCCCTTTACAGGGGAGTCAAGGGGAGGAGACAGACCAGTCAAGGGGCAGCCGGGCAGTGATGATGCATACAACTTTTCTCTAGTTCCTGAAGCCTTCCTCGCCCCCCCACCCCCACCCCAACTATCATGGTCCCAACTCTACCTTACAAATCCAGATGGACTGGAGAAGGTACACTAGTAGAGAGGGGAGCTGCAGATATGGGGAAACCAAGGTGGATGAGCCCATTTGGGCCAGTGGTGAGATTCGAGCTGCTGGAAGGGTGGAGAGAAGGTGGGGTAGAGAGACGGAACCAACTGCAAGGATATACACATAAGCACCTAGTTGAAGGATGGACATCAAAGGAGTGGGTTGGTGAAGAGGTCGGGCAGTGTAAGATATGACAGAACAATAATAATTTATAAAGTATTGAGGGTTGGTGGGGAAGGGAGAGCAGGGAAAGAGGGGAAGGATGGGAAGCCGATATCAAGGGCTCAAGGGGAAAGGCGGATGTTTGGAAAATAACAGCAGCAGACATGTGAAGGTGCTTGGCACAGTATGTTTATTTATGTATTGTGAAAAATCATGTATGAGCCCCCAATAAAATTATTTTTAATAAAAAAATAAAACAAAATAAAATGTGATGTTGACATGTTCCTGCTCTATACTCTCCCTCAGAAAGGGAACACAAAAGATAAGTGTATAACTGCAAACTATGGTGAAAAAGTTAGATGGTGCCCAGCTATGAGATACAATACAGTTTGGGGGTCTTAAAAACTTGTTTCCAGATAAGCAGCCATCTAAGTGAGATGTCACCTAAGTCCCACATGGAAGAAACACACCAATGTAAGGCACCAAAGGATTGTAAATCAGGTAATCTGAAGCTGAAGGAGGGAATTGTATCAGAGCTCAAACTGTGAGATTCTGCATTGCAGGTGATGGATGACAGTGGAAGCCCAAGATACTTCTGTGAGATTGACAGAGCCCCTGATGATTTTCCTCTAACAGAGGACTGGGAAGAAACTGGTTAGCAAACACAGTACTGGGGAAATACCTGTAGGGTATCAAAATGATAAACTTTGTCAGTTGATTCGCAACCCCCACCCCACCCTCAAGTGCATCTTAGTCCTCAGAGTAGCATCCTTGCTCTTCAATACTCTCAAGAGGTCTTGTGCAACAGATTTATCTAATGTAAATGCCTTTTGACCTCTTGACTGCTGCTTCTATGAGCTTTGATTACAGATACAAGTAAGACAAATCCTTGACAGTTTCAACCTTGTCTCTATTTACTATGATGTTACCTATTGGTCCAGTCGTGAGGATTTTAGTCTTCCTTCCATTGACTTGTAATCTGTACTGTAATCCTTGATCATCAGCAAGCGTTTCAATTCCTCCTCACTTTCAGCAAGCATGGTTGTATACCATAAGTCTTCCTCTAATCCTGATGCCGGATTCTTCTTCATATATTCCAGCTTCTCTGAAATTTTTTCTAGATTATGTAAATGATGTTGTCTTTTATTTCCAAATATTCATTGGTGTAATTTTTGGTGGAAAAATGAGTCTGTGTATTATCTATTAGATGTTTTAATAGCAAGGTCACAAGTAAGTGTCTTTAATAACCATAAGTTTCTTTTCTCACAGATCAGAAGATGATAGTACAAAATCAGGTTTAGCTTTAGGGAAAAGGTCTTTCTTGTCTATTTAAGCTCCTATAGCTGCCAGCAATCTTTGATATTTCTGGACTTATAGATACATATGCCTCTGTCATCTTTTTCTTCCCCTGTAGATGTCTGTGTCTTTTCTGTTCTTTTTATAACACTGAAGTGATCAGGTTTAAGACTCACCTTTTACTGGTGGTGAACTCATTAACAAAACAAAAGGAAGGGACCCTATTTTCAACAAGGTCATATTTTCAGGTATAGAGTTAAGGATTTCAACTTATTTGGGGCCGGGGGGGGGGGTGGCAGTCACCTTCTGGTGTAAATTTGATGATTAAGAGTGTATGGGTTGGCAAAAAAAAAAAATTCTTAATAAAGGGCTGAGCCCCGGTGGCGTAGTGGTTGTGCGCGGCACTGCGGCCCACTGGGATGGAGGTTTGATTCCAGCTCCACGGAGCAAAGGCTGGGCCTCCTACTCCTACCACCTGAGAGCAGTGATGCCAAAAAAAAAAAGTGTATGGGTTGGCATCTAGCCTATCAATCTAGAGATAGTCAATGAAACCTCTGTATGGGCACGGCCTTCTCCTGAGAGTTCTGGGAAATGTGGTGATTCCTTCTTAGAGGTGGGGATACCATCTCTTTCAGTTCACTCCCTTGAAGACACTTGACTAACTAGGCTCACTTCCTTTGAGACATCCCTGAGGAGACGCCACATGAACCCACCCTGATGCAGCCAGAACCCTGAATCTAGAGAAGCCACATGGAGACTCCTGCCAGCGCTGAGATGCTTCTATCATCACTGACATTCTGCTCTTCCGGCTCGTGATCATCTTGCATTTAGTGTCATTACATGTGTTTCCTGAGTCTGAAGAAGACTTCATAGACTGGTATCAGACATATGGGTTAGTATTGGACTTAGGACCTTGGACTGGTCTGGGCTGGGATGTTTTCTTAATGTACAGTTGTTGTTGTAAATAAAACTCTTTCTTACACACATACGTGTTTCTGTGGATTTGTTTCTCTAGTCTACCCAGACTAAC
>PVJH01012642.1:0-43389 GCA_004026705.1 Nesogale talazaci | reverse complement strand
CTTTGAGACATCCCTGAGGAGACACCACATGAACCCACCCTGATGCAGCCAGAACCCTGAATCTAGAGAAGCCACATGGAGACTCCTGCCAGCGCTGAGATGCTTCTATCATCACTGACATTCTGCTCTTCCGGCTCGTGATCATCTTGCATTTAGTGTCATTACATGTGTTTCCTGAGTCTGAAGAAGACTTCATAGACTAGTATCAGACATATGGGCTAGTATTGGACTTAGGACCTTGGACTGGTCTGGGCTGGGATGTTTTCTTAATGTACAGTTGTTGTTGTAAATAAAACTCTTTCTTACACACATACGTGTTTCTGTGGATTTGTTTCTCTAGTCTACCCAGACTAACGCTTGGGGGATACAATTTAATCCATTCCACTAACCTTATATTACGCAACCCTGTTTTAATAGCTTGTTAGTTCAAAGAGTTTGTTGTTCTGTTCTGAGGATGAGATCATGTCATTGTAACATAAAAATGGAAAAGAAAGACAATCTCATTTTGCCCTGCCCAAGTTGTATACGTTTTATTTCTGTTCTTGCTTTATGGCCTAAACTGAACTTCCGGTCTGCTGTTCAGTAGAGTCACTTGGTGTCCACAATATGTCTGTAAAATAAAATCACACTTTCTGTGATTTGGATGTTCTCAGAGCACCAGAACAAAGCCATTGGAGACTGCTTTTTGTCCTCTTTGCTATTCCTGTTGGAACTGCTGAGAGTGTCTGGGAGGATCAGAGCAAGAGGGAGTAGATGTTGAGGGAGCAGAACTGTGCCTAACCTGCTGCTGTTCCATCCACCTGAACACCAGGAGCAGCCCCCTCCGCCTTCATACTGACCTGCCTTGTGGATGAATCCAGAGGGCCCTCAGCCTTAATCCTGTTCCCTGGCTTACCTGCCTGTTTTCCAACTGCGGTTCAGCACAACCCAAGTCTAGGTTTAGACCTGTAAAGCTACTAGGTGGTTATAATAAACAAGAGGAAAGCTACTTTCCCTTTTTAAAAAATACCCCAAAAGTCTTGAGGGACCACAGAGCATATGGACTATCATTGCTTGAATGGGATGTTAAACAACATGTATCTAAAATATGTCTTTTTTCTGCTGTTGAAATATCTAGGTAAATGAAATATTATATAAATGTCAACTATTTTGATTGATGGTGTTCAACTCTATACTTTCAATTTTTTCTTTGTTGTTACTTTTATGGACTATATTGCGCTCTTTGCAGCCGGGGGTCTTCCCCCTGTTTACTGATCCTCTACTGTGCCAGCAGGATTTGTCAATTTCTGATATAGGCCAGTTGAAGTCTCCAGTTATCAATGTTTTCTACCAAAGCAATGAGACTTACCAAAAAAGTAATGATCTTTCAGCTTACAATTTGATTGTCCTTTTTATAATTGAAAGCTATAAAGCTTTCAATGAAAGCTATAAAGATGTGCAAAAGGATAGTTTTCTAGATCCAAGCCGTTCACTTCCTCAACCTGAGCACTAAAATTTATGTTTGTGGAGGTCTTTTGACACTGTGGGCAATGCACCATTGTAGAGGAAGAGGGAACTGGAAGCAGATCGCTCTTTTGTTCAGTGTAGGATGGAGAATATGAAAAGGGAAGTAGAAAGGAGAATCTGCCCATGATCACGAGTGATTTCTCAAAGCACCTTCTCAGGAATATCCACTTTAGTACACAATATATAAGAAAACTTAGGAAGCCACATACTTGTTCTTAGAGCTTTGCATGTCAGACTTACCCCCCAGAAAGTCCTTGCCTACTCCCCAGAGTATGACTATTCTAATTTGTTCTAAATGGACTCTCAAGGGTCTGACCCTCAGAGACACTGATGGAAACTCTGGGAGACCTCAGTCCACATATACCCATACCTCAAAATGTCCCTGCGACTTAGTGAACTCACAGACCATCATGAATCTCATGCTTGCTTCTCCATGAAGAGGTAGCCAGAACCCACAGTCTAATTTAAGGATGAAGGAATCTGACACCAAGGAATTATCTAATTGAAAACAGATAATTCTGGAGGGATCCAATAAATGGAGGCACTGCCCTAGGGTAGCCATTTTGAAAGACACCCTCCTGCCTCTTCTTTTTTTTTGGGGGGGGGGAGGGGATCACTGTCTATGGTGGTCATGGGCACTACCCAGTGCTGTTCCTGAGTGCCACCGCTGGATTTGAACCGCCAAACCCGCAGGCCGCAGTCTCGCACTCAACCACTTATGCCACTGGGGTTCGGCCCTCCTGCCCCTTCTTAAAATCCATCAGTCTAATACATCCTCAAAGTGGAATGAAAATTGGAGCTTACCGAACTTATGTTAAATAGCAATCTTTTAAAATAAATTTGTGTATTAAAGTTAACAAATAAACCAAATGCTTGTGATTATAATTCCATCTTTAATCCCTTTGTCATTCTGGCAGAATAAATTCTAAAACTGTCATTGTAACAGAAATTTTGCTGTGTTAGAGACCGGTATTTGTTAAGTCTGTGTTTTTTTAATTCATTTTACTGGGGGATCATAAACCTCTTATCACAATCCACATATCCATCCATTGTATGTCAAACACATTTTACATTTGTTTCCCTCATCATTCTCTAAATACTTGCTAAGTCTGAATTTTTTGAGAGAGTTTTAAAGGTTATTATTTCAGAGGTGTCAGAATGGCTCCATTATCCCTGAAGTCTTCCCCCATCAGGGAGCCCCTCTACAAGTAATGTCAGCAGCACACCCCAGGCCTGTTACCTGTACGGTGTCAGAGCTGCACTCAGGCAAAGAGTCATTTTTCTTTTGAGCTGCTGGGATGGGGGCAGGGCAGAGAGAATAGTTTTTCATTCCACCTCCAGGACGAGATTCCAACTACAAAGAGTATTCCACCCCCCTCCAAATTAAAGTAATAACACCATAGGCTCAAACAATGAACCATAGGAAATTGATGGGTGCCTGCAGTTTTTTCCCCCATTGTTTATAAGCCTGACTCTTTCTTCTTTATCAAATTGACAACTGGCCCATTTGAATCTGTGATGAAGAAAGCCAAACTCCACATTACTCAAAGAGTGAGAAAGTAGCAAAAACACCCACTTTATTATGACCTCTTGATACAATGTAGGCACCCTCTATCTCTCCCCAAACCCCAAACTCACTGCCATTAAGTGGATTCTGACTCATAGGGACCCTTTAGGACAGGATAGAACTGCACCCATGGGTTTCCAAGATGGTAACTCTTTTTTCTTTTCCCAACAGTTTTATTGGCACATAATTTGCATATCATACAGTTCAATCATTGAATCATATTAAGAGGCATTATACAGTCACCACCATATTGATCTTAGAGCACCCCTTCCCATTGTTAAACCACCTTTAAAACGAATTGTGCAATCACAACCCATCCTAGTGCTCCCTGCCCCTCCACCTTCATTATTTACTCCCAAAACTTCTTCTCCTGTCTATTGCCCACCCCTCCATTCCTTATAATCCCTTGTGTCAGTTAATCCCTTATGTTTCCACTCTTCCTGTGCTTCACAGCTGGGGAACCCGCTTTTCAGGAGTAGAAAACTATATATAGTGTTGGATTAATGAATTATGGCGTAATTCATCAAGATCTTGAAAAGTACTGCTTAAAACTTCACTAGGAAATGTTTCTCTGTTTTATGGGTTTGTGTATACCAGAGGGATTCAACTGAGGATGATGTTCTCCAACAGAAGCATCTGGAAATGTACATTTTGATTTTCACATATTTGAGGAGGGGGTATTGTGCTATTGGCATCTAGTGTGCAGGAGGTCAGTAGTGCAGCTAACCATCCTACAACATATAGGACAGTTCCTATTGCAAAGACGTACCCTGTCACAAATGTCAATAATACGGAGGTTATAAAGGTTCCCATGTGGGAACCTGTACTTACCTTTAAGACAAGTACATATTATTTTTGCATTAATATGGATTTCTGCAAAAATTAACTAAAATGTTAGAAAAATCAGCTTACTTGTGGGACAGTTGCCCCTCTCCTCAGAAGAATTTACTTCAGAAGACAACACTGAAGCTACAGCTCAGGCAGAGGGCATGTCTGATGAGAGCACACAGGAGCAGTTGAAGGGGAAGGACGAGAGAGTGGAGCATATCCTGGCCCACCAACCTTGAGGACGATATTCCTGTTCAGAGCAGTCAGTGCAGAGAGGCCCATATGGCCAGCCCCACTACAAGACATGGAATCCCTCACTGACGCATGTCCCTAAAGGGAACAACACTGGATGCACAGTGTGGGAATTGCACCCAACCTGACCTCATCACACCAAGGCAAAACACTAGGGGCATGAAACGGAACAGCATGGGGAGCAGAGCAAGGAAGTCCTGAGGGAATACCAAAAATGGACATTGGGGTCAGGGTGTGGCACCCCATCAGATTGGACCAGAAAACACTCCTAAAGTCAACAGACAGACCTTGAACTGTTTACAGGCTTTGGGTTTTTTTGTCATTGGATTTTTTGATGTAGTGGTAGTAGTGGTTTTGTTTTCTTTTGTTGCTTTGTTTTGCTCTGTCCTACTTTTGTGGATATTATCATCTCTGGAGATCTATATAGGATAGGTGGGATGAACAATCTGGAGAAAATAAACAGACCTACAGTTTCTGAGGGACATGGGAGAGGGAGAGGTGGGGGGAAAGGAAGTGGGTGTTAACAAACACAGGGACAAGGAAACAACAAATGATCCAAGATTGGTGGCAAGGAGAGTATAAGAGGCCTGGAAGAGCTTAATCAAGGGCAGTGTAACCAAGAGGAATTACTGAATCCCAAATGAAGGCTGAGCATGATAGTGGGACAAGAAGAAAGTAAAAGGAACTAGAAGAAAGAACTTGGAGGCAACAGGCATTTATAGAGGCCTAACTCCAGGCATGTACATATGTAAACATATTTATATATGATGATGGGGAAATAGATTCATATGCATATATTTATAGTTTAGTATTAAGGTAGCAGATGGACATTGGGCCTCCACTCAAGTACACCTCAATGCAAGAACACTTTGTTCTATTAAACTGGCATTCCATGATGCTAGCCTTCCTGACACAATAACTGAAGACAGAGTTGGTGCATAAGCAAGTGTGGTGAAGAAAGCTGATACTGTCTGACTATCAAAAGATATAGCATCTGCAGTCTTAAGGACTTGAAGATAAACAAGCAGCCATGTAGCAGAGAAGCAACAATGTCCACATGGAAGAAGCATACCAGCCTATGTGACCACAAGGTATTAATGGGATCAGGTATCAGTCATCAAAGAGCAGAAAAATCATATCATTGTGAATGAGGGGGAGTGCAAAGTGGGGACCTAAAGCCCATCTGTAGGCAACTGGACATCCTCTTACAGAAGGGCTATGGGGAGAAGACAAGCCAGTCAGGGTGTAGGAGAGCAATGAAGAAATATACCGGTTTCCTCTAGTTCTTTGGTGCTTCTTTCATGTCACTATAATGACCTCAATTCTACCTTACAAATCCAGCTAGACCAGAGAATGTACACTGGTACAGTTAAAAACTGAAAATACAGGGAATCCAGGACATATAAACCTCTCATGAGGGGCAATACCAAGAGGGTGGAGCGAAGGTGGGGTATAAAGAAGGAACCAATCACAAGAATCTACATATAACCCCCTCCCTGGGAGATAGACAGTAGTAAATTGGGTGAAGTGAGACACTGAACAGTGTAGGACATGACAAAATAATAATTTATAAATTATAAGGAGTTCATGAGGGAGGGGTGGTAGAGAGGGAGATGAAAAAGTGAGGAGCTGATATCAAGGGCTCACTTAAGTAGAAAAAAAATGTTTTGAGAATGATGATGACAACAAATGTACAAATGTGCTTGATACAATGGATGGGTGTATGGATTGTGATAAGAGTTGTGCAAACACCCAGTAAAATGATTTTTTAAAGGAAGAAAAATATCATTAGAGATCCTACAGATATTACTTATAAAATATTGTAAGCATAAAAAAGAAAAATCGGCTTACTAAGCTTGCATAAGAACTACTCATATCACAATGATCACTGGAAGTAAATGCATTTTTCCCATCTTTTCATGTTAACAATTTTCTGTATGTGATAAAAATTTGTTCTGGGAATGACAATAGACATGCGGTGAAAAAAGAAATGACAATTCTTTTTTGTTTCTTGTTTTTTGTTTTGGGGGCATCACTGCCCTCTGGTGGTGGGAGTAGGAGGCCCGGTCTTTGCTCCTGTGGAGCCACTGCTGGAATTGAACCTCCATCCCAGTGGGTCGCAGTCCCATGTACAACCACTACAGCACCAGGGCTCAGCCCAGGAATGATCATTCTTACCTTACTTAGGTCCTTGTTTTTTACCAAAAGAAAGATTGCTTGGTTAGACATAAGGGCAACACTCTAGAATTTTTAGCCATCTTCTAGGAGGGAGAAGCTATAACCAGTAAAGTTGGCCTGTTTGCTTCCTCCTCCAGCCCATGCTTGCAGAGACTTTTAAAATTTTTCGTTGGGGTGCTTGAGATTCTGGTAGCTTTAGTCTAAGTATACTTTGTTCCCACCCTCAACTAGATCATGTTGGGTGCAAGGGTTTCTGGGCAATGTAGTCCCAAGGGGAGATGGTGCTGGTCTTCAGACTCTGAGTCAGTATCTGTATAAAACACAAGCTTGAGGATCTTGTTGAGAGAGAAAGTGTGATGATTCTATGGGCATCTGTGAGCTCTCCTCCTACAAAGAAACCACTCTCTCCCATGTCTGTGGCCCCTACTTTTCCTCCCCTGCCCATGATCATCGTTAACACAAACTTAGATTCTTAAGGTTATACAAGAGGAGTTCAAAGAGTTCATGGAAGGAAACTTGGCACTGTGGTTTATGTGTTGAGTTTTTCTGCCACCTTTATGATATGCCTTCATATAAAAGTACCACTGAAGATGCTACTTCTTGCTGTTTTCATAATATCCCATTGCAAAACAGACTACCAAGCTTCACATTTGCTGAGGTGATTTTCAAGAATCTTCAGTTAAACTGTGAAACTCTCTGATTCTGAATTCAGAAACATGGGGTGCACCTTCCATCACTCATGGCAGGAAACACATCCTTTCTGGGGACAAGCACTACCTTGAATTGCTGATGGCTACCTCCAGATAAAGGATAGGAGGATCTGATGGGTAAAAGATGGATCGCTGGCAGATTCCTGCTTATTACAAAGCAGGAGTTTAGAGCTTACCTTTTCATTCTTCATAATTCCCAAAGGCAAGTTAAAGATCATGAAACCATAGCCAAAGGAGTCAAAATTACACCATGACAGGTGCCAAATTATTTTAAAATACATTAGACCAATGTGTCCGCTGTTTGGGTTCATAATTGTGCTCTATTTCCAATCCTTACATGCCTGTGCTCTTTTACAAATCACTTCCTTCTTAAAGCGTAAATTTAGGTACCATGTGTTATTTTTGTTTGCTGTTAAATGATAGTGTCTTTTTCGATTTAAAGCAACCCTACATACAATAGAACCAAAAATGGTCCAGTCCCACAGGACCCTCACAATTGCTGCCCATTGCTCAACCACTGTGTTACTCCATCTTGTTGAGTGTCTTCCTCTCTTTTTCCAAATGTCCTATTTTACCCAGCGTGATGCCCTTTTCCAGGGACTGATCCTCCTGGTAACATGTTCAAAGTCCATGAGACAAGTCTGGCCAGCACCATTCCTAAGGAGCATTCTTGTTTTACTTCTTCCAAGGCGGATTTATTTATTCTTCTTGCAGTTCATGGTATATCCAATATTTGTCTCCAACAGCATCATTCACATATATCAATTCTTGAGGTTGCCTTATTCGTGCTCATTGTCCAGCTTTCATGTGCTATCCTAGACAGGCTATCTTCCTCTCCCTCTTTCTCTCCCCTCTCTCCTCCCCGCGCCCCCCCCCCAAGAAAACTGATCTCAAAACAAGGGTTTATACATTGTAGAGACAGGCAAGTCTCAAGTCAGTGGAGGCTTCTCCTCACTCACTCATTGCAGGGTTCATGACTCCAAAATTAGCACATAAAATAGGAGGCTGCTGTCTCATAGGCTGCAGAGGGGAAGGAATTCCAAAGTTGGCAGGAAATATGGCAGGACACTGGCTCAAATTCCAGGAAACCTAGATCATACTATGAGAGCCAGATGCAAGATCCAGAACAAGCAAAGGTCTAGAAATCATTTCCAGGATGTTCCTATACATTTTATGGCAAAAAAAATCATTTTATTGGGGACTCTTACAGCTCATAGCAATCCATTCATCAAATATATCAATCATACTTGTACATATTTTACCATCATTTTCAAAACATTTTTTCTGCTTGGGCCTTTGATATCAGCTCCTCTTTTTATCCCCTCCCTCCTTCTACCCTCCCCTACTCATGAACACTTGATAAATTATAAATTACTATTTTTATATCTTAAAACAACTGATATCTCCCTTCACCCACATTTCTGTTGCTTATCCCAGGGTGGGGGGCAAAGGGCAGGGGGACAGGTTTATACATCAATAACTGCTTCCAGTTCCCCCCTTTTCCCCCTTTTTCCCATACCTTCATGGTATCTCTACTCCCATTACTATTCCTGAGGGGTTTATCTGTCCTGAATGCCATGTGTCGAGAACACTTATCTGTACTAGTGTACATGCTCCAGTCTAGTTGGATTTGTAAGGCAGAGCTTAGGTCATGTTAGTGGGGGTGGGGGTTGGTAAGGGAGGAAGAAGCATTACAGAACTAGAGGAATGGGTTGAACCCCGGTGGTATAGTGGTTGAGTGTGGAACTGCGGCCCACTGGCTTGGAGGTTCAAATCCAGCAGCAGCTCTCCAGGAGCAAGGCTGGGCCTCCCACTCCCACCTGAGGGCAGTGATGCCCCCCAAAAAAACCAACAATAAAACACAAGAACTAGAGAAATGTTGTGTGTTTCCTTGGCCAAGGAGGTTCTTTTACAATGACTCAGGGCTGTGACTAGATTTTAAAGGGTGCTTTATTACCACTAACCCCCTATATCAGATCAGTGGATTTCATCAGCCCACATCATAGGTCATGATGACATAACTGCTATGATTGCATATCTACCAGTCCAGTTGACATACAACCTTAGCCTTTATCCATGTATATGAGGCATATGGGTCAGGTACACCTAGTCCTCAAGCTTATGCTTTGCTTTGTGACACTTTAAAGAGATCTCTGGAAGCAGATTTGTCTTCTTGACTTCCGCTGCAAAGGTTGCATCTTGTGCATTTGACAAGCAGTTGATGAGGCTTCCTTCAATTCTGATCTGTATTCTGCGTATAGTCCAATGCCTTTCATTGCTTTCTTCACATGCAGATTAAGGCCCATATTGTTCATTCCTTTCTTCCACAAGCAAAGATTTAGTGAAGGCCTACTATGGACCAGGCATTATGCCATTTCTGTGGGTACAGCAGCGAGTTTTAAAATACACAAATTCCAGGTCTCATGAAGCTCACATTGTAATGGGAATGCAATTAATTAAGATCAGGGTTTGGTCCATGTCCTGAAAATGTGTACATTTGATACACTTCCTACATATCATGAAAATGAAACCAAATGGACTTACCAACATTCCAATAAGCCAGAAATTTGCTTTATACAGAAAGGAAGTCTGAAACTGAAGGACAGCAAAAGTAGCCCCTCTTTTCATCCTTTCCTGCATCCATCTCTTTCTCATGTAACCTTTAGTGTCGCTCCACGAACTCATGACCTCTCTTTCCTTGAGGCTGGGCCATGATTGTGGCTTCTTTGGGCCATATGCCTGAGGCAGATGCTGTGTTCCAAATTGAAGCCTACACCTCAAGAGGTCTTGCATGTTTCAACTTGCCCTTCCTCTTTTGCTACTATGCCATTAAAATGGGAGGGGTACATCCAGCTGGTCTGCTAGAGGAGGAAGAGCCAAGTCATACTAGTCAACCCACTTAAGCCCAGCCTAAGTCATCCAATCCCCAGTGGACTTCCAGAATCATGAGCAAACCCAAATCCATCCCACATATGTGTGAAAAATATGTACTGTAACTGAGGTTGTGTGGACATATTGTACTACATAGTGTGATAGTGTAACTCATAGCAGGAAGTAAGGAATTAAGCAGTTTGGGATTCAGTGTGACACGGAGTCCAATTTCCTTTTAACTTATAATTCTGCATTCTCAATTCTACATCTAATGAAATTATCCTTTAAAATGAAGCTGAAAGAGACTTTCTCATAGAAATAAAACCTGAGGGAATTTATTACCTCAGTATAGCTTTTGAAGAGATGCTAAAAAGAATTTTCCAGGCAGAGTAAATATGATGTAAATCTTACTCTTAGATCTATATAAAGGAAATAAAAGAACACCAAAGACATAATAAATAGCGGCAATGTAAAATCATTTCTTATTCTTAATTGATCTAAACAACAGCTACTTTTAAAGTACTAATAGAATCAAAACTCTGTGTGATTGTAGGACACAGATAAGAGTAATGAATGACATCAATAACACATGACAGGAAGAAGAAACTAGAAGTAAACATGCCCCTCATTTGTCCATTACCTTATTATTTAACATTTCACAATTACAGAAATAGTGAAAAATCTACTACCTGACTATTTTGTACATTGATGACAACTTCTGGCCATCAGAAAGCAAAGATTCCTCCAGCAAATATTTATTGAGGTGAGAGTTATGCTGGCTGTGATAGCTAAGGTTATATGTCAACTTGGCAGTCTCATGATTCTCAGTAATTTGACAGTTATGCCATGATGTAGTCATACTTCATTTTCACATAATACTGATTTTTGCAACTAGTCTTTGAAGCCTAACCATGTCACCAAATCAGGAGTAAGTGTACTGTGCCATCAGATACCTGCACTGTATATCAAGTAGTTTAGTTTTATTTGAAGGTAGACTTGGATTAGTTTTGAATGTATATTTACAATGTATAGTAATGCTCCCCCCACTACCATGATCCCAGTTCTATCTTATAAATCTGGTGAGATAAGAACACGTACACTAGTACAGATAAGAACTCTTGATACACAGAATCCAGGACACATAAACCCCTCAGGAACAATAATGGGAGTAGTGATACCAAGAGCGTAGGGAGAAGTTGGGGAGAAAAGGAAGAGAATGGTGAAATAAAATTGCAATGATCGACACATAACTTGCACCTCCCTAGGGGGATGAACAACAGAAATGTTGGTAAAGGGAGACAGTGGATGCTATTAAATATGAAAATAATAATAATTTATCATCAAGGGGTCATGAAGGTAGGGATGGGAAGAAGAACTGATACCTACAGCTCAAATAGAAAGAAAATGTTTTGAAAATGATGATGGCAGCATATGTACAAATGTGCTTGATTCAATTGATGTATGGATTGTCATAAGATCTACAAGATCCCCCAATAAAATGATTTATATATATATATACATATATATATAATGGTAAGACAACCACAAGAGATTTTTTATTTGGGGTATATAATTAATGCATGAACAAAGAAGATAAAGGGCATACAAAATACAAAAGCATATGATAAACCCAGGGAAAAAGAAATAAAGAGCAAATGCAATGGATAGACAATGCAATGTAAAATGATAAATCTACTTTAGATGATAATTTGGCCAGGCTTTGCTCATTGTTGTTTTTAACAGAGATAGGCATAGTCTGGCCCTATAATCCAACAATCACAATCTGAGGTAGTAGTTACCTGACGTGCCTACAGACATACTGAAATCCCCAAAATTGATCTCTGTGATTAAAAATGTATTTTGGGAAAAAGTCTTTGCAGATGCAACTCATTACATTAACATGAGATACTTTGCAGGTATTGTGGACCTAATTGAGTATGACCAATGTTCTTATAAAGAGAGGAGCTGAGACACAGAGGAAAGTAGGTCACACTTTGTTTTGTAGTACAAAAACAAAGATTGGAGATAGGCGAAGGGACATCTGGTGCAACTAGAAGTGGAAACACACAAAGAAAGCTATTCCCCAAGAGCAATGCTTCCCAAAGTGGGCGGTCGTCCCCTCCAGGGTTCCTGAAATGTTGGAACAAAAGAATCCCAAACTCACCGCCATGAAGTCAATTCAGTCTCCCAGAGACCCGCTATGGGTTTCCGCGGCGTACTAAGTTCGCCTTTCTCCGCAGTGTTGCCGATCAGCCAACCAAGATTTCGCAGACCCGCGTGTAACCACAATGCCACCAGGTCTCCTGCTGGAATGATCCAGTGGGCTCCAAAAGCAAATAAGTACAGGATGGCAGGCTACATATAACACAACGTTTTTATTGCCACCAGACACTGAGTAACTTTTTTCTGAACAGAGGGCATCAGGTCAATTACGTTGGGGAATTGAAGTCTTTGGACAGAGTATGGCCTTGACAACATTGTGAATTTAGATGTCTAGTCTTTCGAACTGAGAGAGGGTACATCTGAAGACACATATTTGAGAGGTATCTTATTACAGCAGCATTAGGAAACTAACACAGTAAGTATATAATAGCATTCAAAATTGCAAATTTTCAAATGGTAATAGCTTCCATAGAACTTATGAATCATAAACACATAAAATGAATTTAAGAGCACATTCATGTACTATCAGAGAATAGACTTGATTAATATGTTCCAGGTAATTTAGAAAGATATTTTAGGAAACACGCACTCTTTCTCCAATACTTCCCCCTTCTATTTGCTAGTAAGCAGAATTGACCATAGAGAGTGCTCCTATTCAAGTGTGTGTTGCATGGATATATACACACACATATATATACTTATATACATTTTTGCTTTTTAGTTTACTTTGAATAAACATTTATGAATTGGTTTCCCATTTATGAATTCAGTATATTTTGCTTTTGACATGATTGCAGTCCTAACATTGTATAGTTCCTTTCTGTTTCTCCTTTCCATTAGTTCTTCTCCATCCATTCCTGCCTTTTAAGTTACCCCTGAATGCTGCCTTTTGATCTTATATGGTTACAGTTTAAAATGTAAAATAGAATGTATTTTTGTGGGCATCACTGCCCCCTGGTGGGAGTAGGAGGCCCAGCCTTGCTTCTGGAGAGCTGCTGCTGGATTTGAACCATCAACTCAGTGGGCCGCAGTCCCACACACAAACACTATGCCACCGGGGCTCAGCCAATAGAATGTATTTTTGACAGCTGTCTAAACCAAAAGTCAAATCAAACTCCTTGCCATCAAGTGAATTCTAATGCATGGTGATACTGGAGTAGAGGGTAGAACTGCCCTTGTGGGCTTCAGAGACTGTAACTTTTTATGGGAGTAGAGAGTCTGGTATTTCTCCTTTGAATGTCTAGGCATCTTCAAATTTGTTCTCTCCATAGTTCTTTTTGTAACCTTGACGCCCGTTCATCCCCTTCATATCACTCCTCGCTATGATTCAAAAAGCAAATGCTGTGTTCCTATCTCCTCACATCTGAATTTCACCACCACCCATTTCATTAGACTTTCAAAGTTTCTAAACAATCTGTACACACATTGCCCTCCTGCCCAGCTGTTTCTCCACCTTCTTTATCCAGGAATCCTCCTTTAGAGGGCTTCAGCCAATGGAACCATATTCTCCTCTGTGGTCCAGATTTGTCTTCTTTAATCTACTCTCCAGCCTGTGACTCGATTGTAATTCTATTTCTTATTCATTTCTGCATTGCCAGAACTTAGGAAATGTTGAATATATTATTGGATGAACACAATAATGACAAATCAAGAGTTGCAGGTTTAGACAGTGGAAATTTTGCATACAGATGGCTCAGAGAACTAAAGCTAATCTATAGCTCTCAATTGAGTGCAACAGAGAATTCCACCATAAAAATATAATTCATCATGGAAAATGGAAAATAAAGGGTGATTAAATTTTTCATACTTTTCATTCAGCCCTCAGAAGACCTTAAGAAACTGAAGGCATATCAGGTTGGTAACTCCTCCCTGTGCTTAGGAACCCTCTACACTTACATATGCACAGAATGGCACCGTCAATGAGAGACATCAGCAAGGCAGAGGACACACGCCTTCAATAACAGCCAGATGATCAATAAAGGCAATTCACACCTAGGAAGTGGGAGTCCTAATTATCAACTGCATTCTCAGCCCCTCACAGCCAACATGAGAATGCAGAAACAACATGAGTGGGTGTCAGAGCTTCCTGGATTTCATTGACACGTAAAGAAATCAACCAATACAAAATCATACCTGTCATATTATTTTTCTCATCCTAATTCACACTTAGGAAAGTAGATGTCCAGCAATAATGCATCGCAATAGTTGGCATTTATATTCTGTGTACTCTTTCCTTTGTGTAGTACATTGCTCAAAATTAAAATGAGACTAGATTTTCATAGAACCAGAAAAATCAATTATTATAGATTATTATAGAACCAGAAAAATCAATTATCCATAGGGGTCCACAAGCTAAAATTATCAATAGTAATTATACAATGGGGCTTCCAAATATGACGGGAAATCTCATTGCTTGTTCATTCCATTCAATTTTCCATGAACTTTTCCAAGAATGTCATTGTGTTAGTCCAGGTAGACTAGAGAAACAAATTCATAGACACAGATATGGATATAAGGGAAAAGTTTATACACAAGAGGAATGGAACCTTGAGAAAACATCCCAACCCAGTCCAGTCTAAGTCATAAGTTTGATATTAGCACATATGTCTGATACCAGTCTATAAAATCTCCTTCCAACTCATGAAGTCACATGCCAGTGGGTACAGAGTCTTGGTTATCCAGCTGGAGTAGAGGCAGCCTGGTTGACTCCTCATTTCCAGGGCTCAAGGTTCATCGGCAGTGTCTTTTGACAGTAGAAGCATCTCAGCACTGGCAGGGGTCTCTCTGTGGCTTATCTGGCCTCAGAGGTCTGGTTCCATCAGGACAAGCCCATGTGACTTTTCTTATGGCTCCTCCATTCTCCAGGAATAAGGATCAATCAGCATATTGTCATCTCATCTTGTCAGGAGTTCATCCTCTCAGTCAAGTCTCTCATCTCCAATTGGGAAATACTGCGAGACTTCCCAGAATTCTCAGGAGAAAGCCATGCCCACACAGATACCTCATTGGTGATTCATTGGCTATCTCCAGATTAATAGGCTAGACTCCACCCCTACATCCCAATCATGAAATTGACATCCCAAACACACGACTGCCACAGTCATTATGTTCATGTTATTTCCAACCATAGCAACCCAACAAGCAGCAGAAAGAACCACCACTCAGCTCTGCACCATCCTCAAAATTGCTCTTATGTTTGACTCATTATTCTAGCCACGGTGTCAGTCCATCTTATCGAGGGCCTTCCTCTCTTCTGCTGTCCCTCCATTTCACACAGCATGAGTTCCTTCTCCAAGGACTGGTCTCTTCTGATAACATATGCAAAATATATGCGATAAAGTCTAACCATCCTTGTCTCGAAGGAGTATTCTAGCTGTACTTCTAAAACATATCTGTTTGGTTTTTTTGGGATGTCCATGGTACTTTCAATAATCTTTACCAACACCATAGTTCAAATGCATTTATTTTTCATTCTTTAGTCTTCCATATTTAATATCTATCTTTCACATGCACATAGGCAGATGAAAAATAGATGCCCTGGTGGTGCTATGGTTAACTGTTCAGCTGATAACCAAAAGTTCAGAGTTTTAAACCCACCAGCTGTCCTGTGGGAGAAAGATGTGGTCCTCTGTTTCTGTGAAGATTATAGCCATAAGACCCTTATGCTGGTTCCCATTGAGTCAATTCCAACTCAGAGTGACCTTATAGGACACAGCAGAAAGGTCAACGAGGAATCAAGCATCAACAATTGAATAGCTACAACTCCCTGACTTGTTAATTCTACCACTACTTCTATTCAAATAACACTGCTATAGAGATAAAATAACAAGAGGTAATCCTGCTGACAACAGGAGCACAGTGGCATCATGGTTAGACGTTGGGATGCAATCTGCAGAGTCACCAGTTCAAAACCACCATCCGCTCTGCTGGAGAAAGTCTGATCCTTCTAATCTGGTAAGCAGTTTCAATCTCAGAAACCCACAGAGGGGTGGCTGTTAGTCAGCATTGAACCGATGGCAGTGAGCGTGAGAATCTGGCTAACAATCGGTTATGAGAATAGTTTGTTTCTTAATGAATTCTGCTCGTATTTGAGACACCATTGGTGTTCCTTCCAGTATCACAGCAATATTGAAGCACCACTGTATGACAAACTGAAGGATGAATGGCATAGTCTAAAGAAGGGATGCTTGATTTAAAAAATTTGTTATAGTCAGTACTTCCTATGACCATAGTGAGATATAAACTCAATAATTCACACCAATCTCTCTTTACCCAAATGTCTCTCTGAGTCATTTGAGAAATGATGCAAAAGAATAGTATGCTTTGAGATTAAATGCAAACTTTACTATGGTTCATGGTCATCATGTAGTATTGGTATAAGTATATATAGTCTCTAGGGGTTGGAACTGACAAAATGGCAATGAATGAGTGATATATATATATATATACACACACACACACATCTGGCTTAAATAGACAATCATAATTTTTTAATATTGTAAGAACTAGAATTAAATTCACTTGCTCCATTGTCTCAGGCAGGCTGGATATTCACAAAACTCCTCAGAACTTGTCATCTGGAGTTAATAACCTAGAGGAGCGGACAAGAGTGTGTACTTCCTGTGGGTAAAATCTGCCCAGAGGAAAGGAAGCAAATGGGAGAAAGTGGAGCTTTAGTTGCCTGGTTCCTCCTCTCAGACTCAGCCCTCTGGTAAGATTGAATGGGCTAACCATGTAGAACAAGAGTAAAGACAGCTAAGCCTGATACAAGGAAGGAGAGGGCAACACAAATTGAGAGATGCTAGGTGTTCTACTAAACTGTGTCCCCCAACAAGCCTGGAAACATCCAGAATTATGAAGCAATGTTACCTAGTCACCAAAGTCTTCATTGTTTTTCTCTCACTTCCATTTTTGTCACCACCTTCAAAACTTTCTTCTTCGTGTCGTATGGTGATGGGCTCTCTCTCTCTTCTCAGCTAGAGTAAGCTCCATGTGGTCAAGAAATGCGCCTGTGTCATGCGCTTTATTCCCTGCATCTACCCCAAGATGCTGGCCATTGAATCAAGTAATAGCCAGGCATGGATTCAGTGGAGCCTCAGAAGGAGGGCATGGGAATGATTGTTGTTGACTCAGAAAAATCAACTACTCCCTTTGTATGTGCTCTTATAAAACACAGCTAGTCTCTCTCTCTCTCTCTCTCTCTCACACACACACACACACACACACACACACACTGGAATGTTTGGGACAAAAGAACAGGGTCTCCTATTGAACATAGCTTGTTTCATGACTAGGTAGCAGCAGGATTTTCAGGGGGATGAACATCGGCGGGCAGGCTAAAGAATGATGGACTCTGACATGAGAATCGACGAAGGAGGGTACAAAACATATGGAGAATAATATAAGCAAATGAAGAAAATCGGGTTAAATATTCAGTTTTTATAGAGATATATTTTCAATCATACATTGTGAGGGCGGGATAGGGACTCTCTATCATTTATTTTTAACACAAGAATGCCTTTGTTGTGCGCATCAAAAAAAAATAAAGCCTACATTGCCCGATAATTAAGGATTGGTTTTGCATGCAGAACTCATTGCTGACTTCTTATTGGGTATATTACCTTTGTTAAATTACATAATATCCCAAAGCTCAGTTTTCTTATCCAGATAAAGGAAAACACAATGGCTACCTCACAGAATCCTTGTAAGGATGAACCCAACAAAGCATATGCAATCTACTTGGGACAGTGCAGCAGTAAGTGTATGGCAGCTACTGTCATTGTAAACCTTAATGCTTTGTAAATCCTAAAGCCCTAAGCATATGTGAGAGATTATCATTACTACTACTGAAGGAAATGTGTATGCTCTCTCACACAAAAAAAGCACTGCTAAAGAGAGGATGTTTCGTTCCATAGCTATTTAATACACAGAAGCTAACAGCTGTGCATTAATGGCTGCCTCATTCCCTCTTTGGATGAGCTGTTATAATAGAAAAGGTTATATCCTCATTAGGCATATAAGGTGTGTTGTGGAGCAGAAAGGCACGTGCTCAACTATCTTCTACCACTTGTCATCTTGTCACATTTGCTAGACCAAGAAATATATAAAGTGAGTCCATAATAATTGAAGTGCCCTGATTTTTTTTTGTTTGCCTCCTAAGCTTTTCTTTTAAAACTACAATTCTCATTTCATAGTTCTGGTATTAACATGGGTTTAACATGGGGCATGGCCACTGCTGTGTACTATAATATATAACTACTGTAATTGAGATTTCAAGTGACTCTGATTCTAAAGTACATTGCCTCTGGTTTGCATAATGCACAATATATTCATTATTGTGGCTTACTCTGCATAAATCAATCTTATTAATATCATATTCATCTTCTTGCTTTCCAGAGTCCTGAATCAAGTTAATTCTCTGAAGGAGGAAGTGTCAGGATGCAAGCAGCTAGGGAGATATGCATAATTCTGCACTGTTAAAGAAAACTGCACCATAAAAGGTCACACGCTTTATTAGTAAATTTTAACTCTGCTGCCCCAAGAAAGAATAAAATAAATTTGCGCCTACATATAATGTGCAGAAAATGGGAGTGGGAAAAAGGCTTAAAGGAATTTTTTAAAAAGGCATCCAAGCTGTGACAATAAATCAAAGGAGAGTCTCTTAATGGATATCCTATTGAAAATGCCAGTTTGAAAGGAAAAGAAGAAAATGAGAAGCATTTTCCTTATTAAAACTTTCAACATTATATTTTCTTTTGTTAGCATAAAAAAAGGTTTGGCACAAAGCGATTAGAAATCATGGATCTTCCACTAAGAAGCATACTTGACGGTGATGAGCCCTCCTTCATTGTTGGTGCCTACAGAGTGGATATACAGGGCCCAGGCCCCTAAAAAGAGAGGGTAGCTCTTCTCAACTGAACAGCATGGCTGCTTCTTTTCTGATGACTGCTAACAGTGCTGAGTTACCACAACCAAGAAAACAATCTACTTCATAAATTCCTCTGGATTTTCCATAGAAAGTTTGCCACTAACATCGTTCTGAAAATGGAGGCAATGTGTTTATATCCATTTGCATGACGTTTTGAATGAATGGAAATAAGAAAAACCCACCTTTAAAAATCTTTCGTGATTCCTGCTTTCCTTAACTTTTTACACATACAGTATATCAAGAGTGAACTTGAGTGTATGTTTCCTTTGAAATCATAAAAATGTTATCCCTGAAACCTTTGCAAGCACACCTCACAGATATTGAGGGTTTTGTTCAAGACCACCACAACAAAATCAGTATAGTGAGATAACAAGTTCCCAAAAGCTTTGGGATCTCAGTGCAAGTCAAATGGTGCATACTCTCTGTACTGTAGCCCTGCTGCCCATCTGTCCAGTTGTCCTACCATGGTTTCTTGCTGGGACACTAGTGTTCCCAATACCAGCAGAGTCTCCCATGGTGCACAAGTCTTAGTGGAGCTATCAGACTCAGACAGACTAGAAGGATGGGGCAGTCTAATTCTGGGATAACTGGCCCCTGGAAACCTTCTGAATGACAGAGGTACATTGTGCCAGAAGATGACTACCTCAGGACAGAAAGCACACAAAAGACAACTGAGGAAAAGCTGCCTCTTCAAAGCCTAGTGGACTTTAATGGTAATGGATGTAGCGAAGCATTCTAGATTTTAATTGGCTGAAGTAGCACAACTCAAAATGAAAATAAATAGCGGCAAACATACATTAATACTCCAAATACAAAATAGATGAAGCAGAACTCAAGGAAAATGGACATCTTTGGAAAGTCATTGCTCTGTCTAACATGAAGAATACAGATTTTACCTCAATACAAAATGTTTTAAAAGCATATTAGGTATCTATTATACGTCAGTCACTACTGTGGGATCTTAAATATTTATATTATTTACTTATTTTTGTCTTTCTCCCCCACCAGAATCTAAGTTTCATGAAATTAGAGAAGTTTCATTGGTTCCTCTGCCTAAAACAGTACCTGGCACATAGTAGGAGTTCAATAAAACATTACTGAATGAAGGAATGCAAACTCAAATACTGAATTTTACTTACTTTGCTGATTTCATTGAAATGTAGATGAAAGTTCTTTATTGGTTCACTTCCATATAGACAAAATAGCGAAATTTGGGATTTATAGAAAAATGTGAGTTTTCAATCATGGTATATCAATCATAAAATGCCACTCTCACCTACTAGGAGTTGCACTTCATCAGGCAATGAAGATCAAATGAGCCAGCCGATGAAGGTCATGACTGAAAGCAGAGAGAAACAGCTGCAAACATCTCCTCCTGGTCAGAACTGGGCCTGTGCAAAGTATGAGTTTAGGAAAATCAAAAGTGGTCAAAGATAAAATGGAACACATGAAGATTGACATCCTAGGCATTAGTGAGCTGAAATGGATGGACATTTGCCATTTTGAATCAGAAAATCATATGATTTATTCTGCCCAGAATAACACACTCAAGAGGAATGTGGTTGCATTCAATGTCTAAAAAGACATTTCTAAATTAATTCATTGTCAGAAAGGATCTTGCTAAATTCATCATAAAGGATAATGCTGTTTGTGATTGGATTATATCTATCCACCTTCAAGGAAATCCAATACATACAACTATTATTTAAATATATGCACCAACCACAAATGCAAGTGATGAAAAAATTGAAGAATTCTCCCAGTGACTCTAGTCAGAAATTGATCATGCATGCAATCAAGATGCGTTTATAGTTATTGGTGGCTGGAATGCAAAAGATGAAAATAAAGGGAAAGCAACAGTAGTTGGAAAATATGACCTTTGTGATAGAAATGAGGCTGGAAAGCACATGATACAACTTTGAAAAACCATTGACCTGTTCATAGAAAAATACCTTTGTTCAAAAATGCAACAGGCAACTATGGACAAAACTCAAAGTGGATTCCCCCTGATGGAATACACAGAAATAAAATTAACTACATTGTAAAATGGCACAATAAAGAAGCCCAATACCAGCTGCTAAAAGGAGACCAGAAGCTAATTGTGGAACCTCAATTTCTCATAATGAAATTCAGGACAAAATGAAAGTGAAAACTACTCCAGGAGAACCAAAATATGACCTTAAATCTGTCCCATCTGAATTTAGAGAACATCTCATGAACAGATTGGACACATTGAACAATAATGACAAGAGACCTGATGAGCTGTGGGAGGACATCAAAACCATCATTCATGAAGAAAGCACAAGGCCATTAAAAATACAGGAAAGAAAGAAAAAAATTCAAAGTGGTTGTCAGAAGAGACTCTGAAATTTGCTCCTAATAATAGAGTAACGAAAGCAAGTGGAAGGAGAATGAAAAGAAAGAACTGAAAAGAAAATTTCAGAGCACAGCTCAACAGGATAAAGCCAAACATTATAACAAAATGTGCAAAGACCTGGAATTAGGAAACCAAAAGTGAAGAAGATGCTCAGCCTATCTGAAACTGAAAGGATTCAAGAAAAAATTCAAGCTTGCATATAATCTTATTGAATGATGCATGAAGCTTCAAAGGAGATGAAAAGAATACAAAAAGTCAATGTAACAAGAAGAACTCATCCATATTCCTACTACTTCACAAGTGGCCAACATATGAGCAAGAAACAACACTGTTGAAGGAAGAAATTCAAACTGCACAGAATGAATTACCCAAAACGAGCCTTTAGGAATTGATGGAATACCCATGGAAATGTTTCAGAAACAAAAGAGGCACAAAAAAACCCTTGCTTGTAATCCAGGAAATTTGGAAGACAGCTACACACCTGACTGAATGGAAGATATGTGATTTGTACCCATTGCAAAGAAAGGCGATCCGACAGAGTGCTCAAATTATAGAATGATACCATTGATAGTGCACGATTTTGTTTTAGATCATCCAACAGTTCCAGTAGTATATTGACAGAGAACTTCAGACCAGATTCAGGAGAGGATGTGGAACAAGGGATATCATTGTTGGTGTCAGATGAAACTTGATTGAAAGCAAATATCAGAAAGATGTTTATTTTGTGTTTAATAGGCTATGCAAACACATTTAGCTGTGTGGATCATAACTATGGATAGCTTTGAGGAGAATGAGAATTCCAGAACACTCCATTGTGCCCTTGAGAAAGCTGAATGTGGATCATGTGTGCAGACAGAACAAAGGAGCGCTACCTGGTTTACAATCAGGAGAGGTGTGCGTCAGAGTTGCATCCTCTCATCATACCTGTTCTCTTTGTGTGCTGAGTGAATTATCAGAGAAGCTGGATTATATAGAGAGTGCAGCGGCAAGGCTGGAGGAAGACTTATTAACAGGCTGCAGTATGCTGGTGACACAATTTTGCTTGTGAAAAGCAAGGAGGAATTGCAGCATTTGCTAACGAAGCTCAAGGATTATTATAGGCTTCACATTATAGGATTACAAAGAGCAAACTCCTCACAAGTGGACCCACAGGTAACATCTTGTTAAATGGAGAAAAGTTTGAAGCTTTCCAGAATGTTGTCTTGTTTGGACTCACAATCAAAGCCTAGGGAAGTAGCAGTGAAGAGATCAAAAAGTAAGCTTGCTAAAGAAATTCTCCACCGAGTATTGAAAAGCACAACTGCTATTTTGAAGGCCAAGCCCTGACGTTCTCTATGGCCTCGTTTGTATGTGAAAGTTGGACAGTGAGTAAGGAAAACCAAGGCAGAATCAACATATTTGAATGGTGGTGCTAGAGAAGAATATTGTAAGTACCAAGGACTGCTAAAAGTACAAATGGATCTGTAGTGGAAGAAGTCAGGTCAGAGTTCCCCTTAGGGGAAAGGATGGAAAGACTTCTTTTTACATATTTTGGACATATTGCCAGAAGGGACCAGTTCTTAGAGGAGGACATCACATTTGGTAAGGGAGACGGGCAAAGAAAATGAGGAGGCCCTCGAAGAGATGCATCGGCACAGCAGCTGTCTTCAGGAGCTCCAGCATGGGAGCAGCAGTGAGGAGGGCACCGGGGTGTGCAGCGTTTCATGCTGCTGTGCATGCAGCTGCCACGAGTCAGAGTCAGATCGATGGCACCTGACCACAACCTCGTAGCACGACCCGGTCGTCATGCCAGGATGCACATTAGAAAACACAAGTCTTCCCAGAAAACTCTTTGGTAGAGGAGAAGCCCTTGAGCACTTTTGTCCTGATTCATTTTGGATAAGTTATTTATATTGCTCTTCCTTAAAAAGCTGAAATGCATTGCTCTGAACCAATGCACATAGGATTATAAATGTCTCCAAAGAGAATAGATTTCCCCCTTGTTCATTAAAAGTTTACAAAAGCCAACAAGAAAATATTGTTTGCATTATCCTTTCTTGTATTTTTAAAACGACTGGAGGCTTGGTCTTCTTTATAAAGTTTTAACTTCAAGGTTGAGTACATAGTCTTTGATGAAAAATAGAGGCACTGCATTTTACTAGACTTGAAGGAAAATAAAGTTGTTGCTACTTTTCTGCCATTTCCACCCACTTCCCCAAAAGATATTTAAATTTCCTTAGGAAATAAAGATAGCAACAAAAATGTAAATGCACCAATGACTTCTAACCTCCATCTCATTTAGTAAGACTACGTGGTTCTAACTCTACTCATAAGGGAACAAATAATATATTCCACTAAGTGAGACAGTTTTGCTTAAATTTTCTTCCATGAAATGATTGTGGTAGAATTAACATGCCAACGTACCCTGCAATGATGCCTTTCCTTTCAGACCTCCTCATCTAGGATACTTTAACTTCCAGTCACTTTGTTTTATAATTTATGTGCCATATACACTTCTCCAATACTACTAATTTTTATAAGCCAATTGTTCTCTTTATGCACAAATAATTTTTCCCAATTAAATAAGAGTAAGCCAAAAAGTACTACCATGAAGTTTTCAGTTCACACATACAACATTTTTTATTGCAAATAAATCTTGTTTAAACATACCTTTGTATTCAGTAGTTGTCTGCAGGTAAGTTGTCTCTGTGATATTTGTTTTAATCTTGTCAAGATGTCTTTTTAGAAGGAGGTCTAAGCAAAGGATTGGCATCTGAAGGACTCTACATGGCCAGTTAAATTCAAGGTAGAGATGTTTATGGCAATAGTGTTTTGGAATTCCAAAGGGGTCACCTTGAAATATTTTCTCGAAAGACACAGAGAAATCATGAGAGCTGCTTAGGAAAAAGTTTAAAGAAATCTGAAAAACTGCATTAGTGAGAAAAACAATTCAGAAGGGGGTGCTGAGGGACCATTTCCAATACCATGTGATTTTGTTTACGTCTGCTCATTCTTCCGGGGTAGCAGGGGCCGCTGTGCAAGAGCCGCAGTGGTGAAAGTTACCTCGCATACCCCATAGCCCTCACCTTGCCCATCAGACTTTTTTTGGGGGTCTCAAAAACCAAGGGACGTGACTTGATTTAACCAACTCATGATTTGACCTCCCTGAGAATTTAAAAACTGCCATATTGATATGATGTAAATCAAAGAGAAAATAATTCTTCTGGAAAAGTGGTGGAAATAACACCTTCAGAAGTATATCAAAGTAGATGGAGGACATTTTGAGAAATGCCAGCTTCACATTCTGATGCTTTTTGTTTAGTGAAGGAGGGATCCATTTGAACTATGGTGTTGACCAAGCATATTGCACGTATCGTGATCTGTTAGAGAATAAGCAAATCTACCTTGGAAGAAGCACAGCCTGAATGCTCCCTCGTTTCACAAAAATACATCATAATTGGTCAAAGAAAGGGGAGAAAGTTATTTAATGAGAGAGATGGAAGCAGTGACTGAAACAATGAACTCAAGCATAGCAATTGTGCAGGTGGTCCAGGACTGGGAATTGTTTCATTCTATTGTACATAGAGTCAAGTTGGAGCTCACTCAATGATGCCTAACCATGGGGACAACAATTTTGTAGCAGCAAATTTTGACTCATCCTCATATTCCATGAGACAGTGGTTAAGTGGTTTACTGCCATTGGAAAGTTGGCAGTTCAGATCCACCAGCCTCCACTGGAGACAGAGCCGATAATCTGCTTTAATAAAGATTTCAGGTCTTCAGAATCCTGTGAGGCAAGTCCATGTTGTCCTGGGTGGTTGCAATAGTTTAGAATTGGCTCATCAGCAATGAGTCTATTCCATGAGGGCTGGAAGATTCTGATGGGTTGGTCTTAAAATGTATCCATTCTGAAACTATGCAAAGTGAAGTTAGCCAGTCAGAGAAGACCAGGTACAACATGAGTTCCCTGAGGTAAGCATAATCAGCACAGGAGGTATAGAAGAAAAGGCACTTATCTCACACTGAATGTATTGAGCTACAGGCATTTTTTAATGTATGCATTCTGAAAAGATTGCAGAGGTGTCATTTTGCAAAGTCAGTGTGTCTCATTTTCATACTGCCAACTAGGACCTCTGGACACAGAGTAAATATCCAATGTGGGATGGGGTTGGGGTGGGGGTAAGGGAAGTTGATTTTTTGTTTTATTATTAAAAGATCATTTTATTAGGGACTCTTACAATTCTTATTACAATCCATACATTGATTGTATCAGGCATGTTTGTACATACACTTCCTTCTTTCAAATCTAGACAAATACTTTCTATTGAGCTGTTGGTATCAACTCACCATTTTTTCCCTTCCCTCCCCCACCACCCTCATACTCCCTTGGTAGATCATAAATTATTATTATTTTCATATCTTACATGGATCGCTATCTCCGTTCCTCCCTATTTTCTGTTCTTCCACCTGGAGAGGGGTGCATAAGGTTATGTGTCAATTATTTAGATCAGTTCCCCCCTTTTCCCTTCCTCTCCCCATACCTTATCCCCATCCTTCTGGTATTCCTATTCCCACTCCTTTTCCTGGATTCCATGTGTCTTGAGTCCTATCTCTTTTCTAGACCTGTGTACATGCTCCGGTCTAGTCTGAATTGAGAAACAGCACTGGAATCATGAGGAAGCCTCAAGGAACCAGAGGAATATAGTGTGTTTCATCGATGCTTTACTGCACCCTGGTTAGCTCATCCCTTTCCTATGGCCCCTCTATGGGGGATTGTTCCATTGTCTACAGATGAGTTTTGGGTCTCTGCTCCACCACCACCACCACCACCACCATCACCACTACCATCACCACCATGTTCTCAACAATATGTTTTTGTTTGGTTGTTATGTGACGTCTGATGCCTGTTACCTGATCCCAATAACTCCTTATGACTGTACCAGCGGTGTGCTTCTTCTATGTGGGTTTGTTGCTTTTCTGTTAAATGGTGTGATATGTAGGTTTGTTGTGCTAACATTGCCAATGAAGAAAAGTAGGTTTGATGTGCCAACATGGCCAATGAACACATGTCAGATTAATTGAAGGGCAAAGATATAAATGATTCAGTGAGCCTCGCCTTTCTCTCTCTGGCTCTTGGATCTTCAGACCACTGTGCAACCGGCTGCCTCGCTTGTTCTGTGCCTCCATTTGCAAGTTACACCACCTGTGGGACACCTAACCCGTGAACTGCGTCACTGTAAGCTGAGGTTCCTTCAAGCCCTGCTTCACCACGCTACTAGACTACCCATCTCTTGAACTGGAGACTGTCGGACCATGTCATGTGGCTGGCTGCTGGTGATGTGCCTTGCTGCTTGCTCCCTGTGGCCAGATAGCCTGAATTGCTTTACAAAAGACTACCTGGAAGCCCTCAAGACTTGAAGGACTGCAAGTGTGTTAGCTGTCTCATGGAAGTGAGTTGCACTGAGCCATTCCTACTGCTTTATAGATTAATTAACTGTTCATTTCTTATGTTAGATATCTGTGTATATAAGTGTGTATGTATATATATGTATATATATGTGTCCTGGTTCTGTTTGTCCAAAGAATCCTGTTTAATACAAATGGCTGCTTGCTTATCTTCAAGCCTTTAGGACCCCAGACACTATATCTTTTCATGGCCAGGCACTATCTGCCTTCTTCACCACATTTGCGTATGCACCCATTTTGCCTTCCATGATTGTGTTGGGAGGAAGAACATATCAGAATGCTGACTTGTTAGAACAAAGTGTTCTTGTATTGAGGGAGGGTATGAGCAGGGACCCGAAGTCCATCCAGTACCACAGTGTATTGTCTTATAAATATATGTACATAGGCCAAAACCTCTATCTTTGTGGATTAATATATTTACATATGTACATCCCTATGCTTATACCTCTATTCATTGCTTTGCTTCCTAGGTCCTTTCTCTGTTTCCTTTTATCTTCCTCTTGCCCCACCACTACATTCCCCCTAGTTTTGTCTCTTAGAACATCCTCTTATCTAGTTTGCTATTGCTCCTTGCTCCGACACCCTCAGGATCTCTATCTCCTCCCCCTGTGACCTACTTGTTCCCCTGCCTATGGTGCTGTCTGCTCACCAGACCCTTCCCCCACTGCCTCACTCCCCAGGTTCCACCCCTCCTCCCCGGGCAACATTGGTCCCATTGCTTTCTCCTCAGGCTTGCTTCCCATGCCTGTCTTCTATAAGTATGCAAACTGACTATGACACAGACCAAACAAAAGATTTTTAAAAGAGAATAAAAGAAAAAATGAGAAGATTCCTAGAAGAGAGATAGAGAAAATATACCTAATCCAGGTTAGTTCGCTACCCTTCATGACTATCTCCCCACTGGTTATGGGGGATCTCCCCCTCCCAGTCTGAAGTGCATCTTGGGAGCTTGTCAGGGGCTGGGTAGCTTTGCTTGGCTTCTGTTGCTGAGCTGTTATAAGAACTTGAATTTTTTAGGGAAAATCTGGCTGAACTTAAGCGATTTAAGACATTCTTTTAAAGCATTGTGATCAAATAAAGCATTACTGTCTCTAATTATACCTTTTACTACACTCCATTTGTACAGTTTTAATAAAAAGGAATCTTAAACTACCATAAGCACATATTCAAAGACATAGAACACTAATGCGTCCCTAATCTGTGCCTTGAAACTTTCATCTATTTGTTCCTTCCCTCACTTTTAGGATTTCTACTTCAAGTGCCACACTCCAAATATTTCATCCTTGAGTCAGAGTATCTGATACCAAAGTACCTGAAGTATCTGCCACCATTTCGAAAAATCTGTTGTCAAACATCCAAAGAGATTAAGAATGGTTACCCTTGTGAAACCATAAACCTATAAGCAATCTTTACAGAAAAGCTTATTAAATAAGAAGAGAAAGATAATTTTTTAATAAATCATCTATTTTGGAGGAGCTTTGCAGTATTTAACAAAGTAAGGTGAAGAATGCTCTTCTAACCTGTAGACTAGGAACATGAAAAATTAATTAAGATGAAGTTCATCTGTGAAAGACACTGAGCCACTGAGAATTAAATAATTAGTTATTTCGCTGTCCATCCTACAACAAATCACTTGAGTTTTCGACACCTCAAAATTCATGAAAGTATCTTGAACTCTCTCTGTTGTCCAGAACTCAGTATAAAAAAAAGAATAATTTCTTTACATGAAGAAATATATCAAGATTATATTCTTCAGACACATAGTTCATCAGTCGGACTTTGCATTACTGGCATGACACGTTGAAGGAAAAGTACAACCCAGTTGGAAAGTAACATTCTTTAGTTTGAAGGGAGAATGAAAGAAGGGGGAGAAAGTTGTTATATTCAGAACGTTGCCTCTCCCAAGTTTGACAGTGACAATTAGAGGAACCGCGAACCATACATCTCCTCCCTACCACCTGGCTTCCAGATTGCATGCTAAATGAAAAACCAGACCAATCTGTGCCACACACATATTCATTTATTAACACGAAGGTGCAAAACAGTCTTATAACCTATTCCTGTGAGAGCAATAAAAACTTGACTCAGAGGGCTGAACCCCGGTGGCGTAGTGGTTGTGCGCGGGACTGCGGCCCACTGGGTTGGAGGTTCAAATCCAGCAGCAAGGCTGGGCCTCCTACTCCCACCACCAGAGGGCAGTGATGCCCCTCCCCAAAAAAAAAAAAACTTGACTCAGAGGCTTGCTGACTCTAAAAAGCACCCTGTAGGAAACGCCAAAGCAGATAGGACAATTCTTTGAAGACGGGACAACTGAAAGGAGTTCCATAAGGTGTCATTTCAAAAACGTTATGCTCCTGCATGTCCTGGCTGCTTGTTGGGCCCATTTAATTTTTCCATAACCAGTTAAGATGCCGATACAATCTTTCTTGTCATGCACGTACCATAGATAGCACTCATTTCTCCATGGTCAAGCTATTTGTAGCATCCCTGTGGCTACCTAACAAGTTCTCTGGTGCACATTCAGATAACAATATGGAAAGAGATACCCCTGGAGTGCTGTTGCTGGGTGCCAGGCAGCCGGAGCCACCTCATCGTGACACTACATCCGACAGAATGAAACACGACCCCGTCTTGCACCAGCTTCACAGTGGTGCCTACGCGCAAGCACACCGCTGTAGCCAGCATGCCAATCCATCTCGTGGAACGCCTTCCTCTTCTGGGCTAACCTCTACTTTGCAAGCATGATGTCCTCCAGGAACTGGTCTCTTTGGGCACCATTGAGAGGTTGAGTTGGAGCCGCGGCAAAGAGACAGAGCTCAATTAAGGATGAAAAGCAAACATAGAGGCTGCGGCCCACTGGGATGGAGGTTCAATTCCCGCCCACAGGAGCAAAGGCTGGGCCTCCTACTCCCACCACCTGAGGGCAGTGATGCCTAAAAAAAAGAAAAAAGAAAAGCAAATATATAGGTTTTATTGGAGGTAGGGAAGGCCTCTGGGGAAGGGAAGGGATAGCAGCGAATGAGAGAGAGACAGAGAGAGAGAGAGAGAGAGAAGCATCTTGAGCTCCTGGGCAGTCCCGAGGCCTGAGAGTTAGGCCAAGGAAGCCGCATCTGGTATTGGTGCAGAGGGAAATATTTAGGGTTTGAACTACAGGCATGTGGGCTGTTGAAAGAAAGAGGAGGTCTCTTGTGCTGTGTTTTGCAAGTTTGAGGTTGGGGGGTGACCTGTGAGCAAATCATCTCTTTTTTCAAACTGGTTTCCCAGAATGTTAGAGGGGGAGCTCCGTGCCTTACCTGGATAGAGGCTATGCCCTACCAGGGGAGATCAGCTCTGTGAGATGCCAGAGGCAGGGTACAAAGTTCAGCAAGTTGTTCATGTCCTTTTTGTGAGGCTGGTGCAAAGGAGTGCACGGGGCTGCCTGGTCCAAGGGGCTATCTGATTCAACCCTGGCCCATGCAGACATGTCCTAAGTATGGAAGATGGCTCTTCACCCTTGCCTCTAAGGAACACTCTGGCTGTATTTCCAAGAGAGATTGGTTTGTCCTTTTAGTAGTCCATGGTACTTTCCATATTCTTCTCCAGAAGAATGTTTTCGGTCCATGTGTTGCACAGGGATGGCTTATGTATTGCTGTGATGTTATCACTGGTTTTTGAAACACCAGCAGGGTCACCCAAAGTGAACAGATTTCAACAGTGTTTTCAGACTCAGAGCAGACAATGAAGAAGGAATCAGCTCCCCACTTTGGAGAAAGGAGCCACTGAGAACCTTGTGCACCGCTTCAAAGGAAGTCCCTGGAGACTATGTACCGAGTGACTCAGAGATCCTGTGGGGCAGAGTAGAACTGTCCTATCGGATTTCCAGGTTAGTAATCTTTGCAGAAGTGAACTGTGTCCCCTCACTCATGCAGAGCAGCTGGTAGGTTTGAACCACCCACATTCCAGTTAGCAGACAAGTGCTTGCTCATCATGTTCCTGGGGCCCCAGAGTACTCATTTATCACTCTTGAGTATTACTGCTCATGTTGTTGTTTTTACTGTTACTGGCCTTCAAGTTGGTGTGCTCTCCTCATAACAGCCCATTCTGCACCTTCCTCACAGCCAGTGATCCAAACTTCTCCCTGAGCCACTTCCAGATTGGACTTATCCTCCACTTTACAAAGTGCATCACCCTTCTCCAAGAAATGGCCCCGCTTGATTACACCACTAGAGTATGAGACCAAAAAAAAATCACCATCCTCACGTCTAAAGAATTTTCTAAAGTAAAAATGACTAACAAACACATGGGGAGGAAATGTCTACAACCACTAGTCCCCAGAGCGATACAAATTAAAACCACAATGAGATACCACTTTACACCCATAATGCCAGCTCAAATTTAAAAAACAAACAAAAAACCAGAATACAACAAATGCTGGAGAGGATGAAGAGAGAGTGGAACTCATATACACAGCTGGTGGACTTGTAAATGCATACAGTCACTGTGGAAAACAATATGGTGATACTTAAAGCAACTGGAAATTGAAATTCCATATGATCCAGCAGTACCACCACCCTAAAGAAATATGACATATAACATGAGTGGATGTATGCTCTCCCATGTTCACAGCAGCACAGTTTATAATAGCAAGAAACTGGAAGCAGTCCAGAGTAGAAGAATGCACAAATAAACTATGATATGTACACACAATGGAATACTATACAACCCTAAAAAACAGTGAGAAATGCACAAAATGCTTCATGGTGTGGAAGAACCTGGAAATCATTATGCTGCGTGAAGTAAGTCAATCACAAAAAAACAAATATTTTAGGAGACCACTACTATAAATAGAAACATCACCTCCCTTTTACACACCTAAAAAGCACCACCTTGAAGGAGGAGACCTGGCAGTGTCTGGGATTACGCCTTCAAAGGGCCGGGGGGTGGAGAGTGGGAGAAGGTCACCCACTTGAGGTATATACCTTTGAGACAAAGCTGAGCAAATCAATGTTCGTCCCCCCCATCCCACCCCCATACCCCCAGCAATGGAAGGAACGAGGACCTTGCTGGAAAAGCAAAATAAGACCAGGGGAGGGGAGAATCTACATTTTAGAGAAGACAGACTACGTGTTTCTGGATAGACACTACAAATACACTTCCAGCCAACCTTTGGTGAACCACACCATGGACTAAGCACCATGATGACAGTGTAAGCTGACCTTGCCTGCAGCATGGGCTACACCAGAAGGATTTAACATAGAGGTACAACAGAATGAATTGAGTTCTGCCCCAAAGGTCACTGCACCCAGTGACTGAGGACTGGGGAACTTGGATGGGAGAGGAAACAGAGAGTGGTCTGCTGGACCTGTGGAAGCGGTAATCATTGGACCTTGGGGGGAAACCCTAGTTTGGTGGGTGTCCAATGGAAAGAGACCCAGAATTACCATTTGTTTAGTACCTTGATGCCCCCTCACTGGCTTTGATCTGTTAGTATGGGAACTGCACTTGGAAGAACTGATCCAGGAAGTTTTCCCTGGCAACAATCCCCAAGCTTAGGGTAAACAGCTCAATGGAATTGGAGATGTTACTGTGTGGAGTAACAACTTGTGGGTTGCAGCTCGTGGTGGAAGTGTACTTGCATAGACTCCCTATACCGACAGTGTCCAGAGTGCTGTTTCATTGGAAAAATTGATGAGATGCCCAGTGCCATGCCCCAGGGGGTGATTGACAATGTTTTACTTTTCTGTTTTTATGGGTTTTCATTTTCCTGCCTTTAGTTTGTTTGATTATCATCTGCTAGTTAGTTTGCTGGTGTTGTTGGAGTAGTTGGACTTAGGGAGTTTTGATTGTGTCATCATATGACTGCCAAAATCAACCTGAGTCTTGCATATTCCAGAAGCAAGCAGATGGATTCTGGGCCCTCACTTAACTCTAGTCCCAATCCAAAAACAGTTAGCTCTAATAACATGGCCCTGGTTGATACACGCCTTGATGAAGAGGTATTACAGCAAAATGTGTTGAAGAAAGCAGATGGTGCCTGGCTATCAATCAGAATTGGGCCTGGGGTCTTAAAGGCTTGGATTCCAACAAGCAGTCATTTAAGCATGGAGTCAACTAAATCCACAGGGAAGAAGCATACCAACTTGTGTGATCCAAAGATGACAATAATAACATTCAAATTTGAAAATTGCTAATATCCAATTTGTAGAAGGCTATGAAGGACAGTGGGAACCAAAGACTGATATGCAGAATATGTAGTTTGATTAAACCACTGGCAGATCTCCTCTAGCTACAGACAAAAGTCTCAGGTACAGATCATTGTCATCATGATTACTGGATTGAAATTGATACTTGGGTCAGGTGCATCTTTTCTTTCTTTATTGTAGTGTTGTCTATTGGTCCAATTGTGTGGAATTCTATTTTATTGTACTCAAACTGATGGCTGTAGTCTTTCATCATCATCAGTATGTGCTTCAAGCCCTCTTCAATTTCAGCAAGTAAGGGTATATTGTCTGCATATTACAGGAAGTTAATGAACCTTCCTCTGGTCTTGATGCAGTTTTCTCTACGTAGTCCAGCTTCTCTGATCATTTGTTCAGAATACAGAGTGAATACACCTCTGACACACACCTTTCCTAATTTTAAACCACTTACTATCCTCTTGTTCTGTTTGAACAAGTGCTTCCTGGTTTAAACAAATTCACTGCCATCAACTTGATTCCCACTCATAGAGATCCTGTAGGGCAGATAGAACTGCCCCATTGTGTGGAACAGAATGATTTCTCCCAAGATGTCTCCCCCAAATATATGCCATACTTAGCTGCTTGCAAATGACAATACACTCGGAGGTCAACCAAAGTAGGTCAGGAGCTATACTCCCTAAGGGTTATCAGTCATCTAGAGCAATCAGACTGTATAGACTGTCCCATACTAAGTAGGGCCCATTCCCTTCTGATAAGAATCATAATAGACTACTTTCTTATAGGAGAGACAGGGAGGTCAAGCCCACCCAAGGATGATCAAGGTTAGGCTGCCATATTGGGTCTAAGGTCCTCCCTCCTTGTCACATATGTACCCCTAGTCTCTCCCCTTACCATTACTTGTAGACCACTAGCACATCCTCTTCCTGTGACATGTGGTTACCTGTAACCACACCTCTGAAGTCTATACAAAGGTTGGTTAGCAATAAACTCCTCCCTCTGCCCAGAGCCCTCAGGCCAAGTCCCTCCGGCTCCTCCCTGCTCTTGCTCTCTCTGCAGCATCCCAGCTTCTTCCTTAGCTGTGCATGGACCTGGCTGTTGAGATCATGGCTGCCCACCCAGGAGGTGAGCATGCTACCATGAAATGTATCTGGCTCCATTATTTATCTAGTTCTTATTTTCTATGACTTTGCTATAATCTTATTAAAGCTGTACAAATTGCGCCTACCAGACCCATGATGTGTTCCAAAGCTGTAAACCTCATGGGAGCAGAAAGCCCCAAGTTTCTCATGTAGAGTGATGGGTAGTTTCAAATTGCTGACCTTGTAAATATTAGCTCAATGTGGAAGTTCTGTAAAGCATTGTTTCATGCACACACCCAATCAGGCCTTCAGTGCTTTCTAGTGAAGAAGTAGCTAGCTACACAAAACAAATCTAACTAAACCCATTGGATCCAGACCTTCCTTTCAGAGGCCAAAATGGCAGGTAAGGATCCTTAAGAAACTCAATGAGATTGGAGGAAGACTCATTAACAAGCTGCGAGAGGCAAATAACACAGTCTTGCTTACGGATCATGAGAAGGGTTGAACACTTGCTGATGAAGATTAAGGATTGCAGCCATCAGTACGGATTTACAACCCGGTGTCAAGAAAATCAAAATTCACAGAACTGTACCATTAGGTAACATCAAGATAAATGAGAAAAGATTAAAGCTGATGAGAATTTCATTTTACTTATCTCTACAATCAATGCTTAAGGAAGCAGCAGTGAAGGGAATGCCCAACGCATTGTGGTAGGTAAATCTGTTGCACAAGAGTTCCTGGAAGTGTTAAAAAGCAAAGGAGTGACTTTGAAGACTACAGTCCACATCTGTACGCAGTTACCTCATGTGAATTCAAAAGTTGAAGCTTTCATAAAGAAGACCAAAGAAAAGTCGATGCATTTGAACTATAAGATTGGTGGAGAACATTGAAAGTACCATGGTCTGCCAAATGAACCAATGATCAGTCTTGGAAGAAGTGCAACCAGAATGCTCCTGAGAGACTAGGATAACAAGACTTTATCTCATGTACTTTGGACATGTTGTCAGGAGAGACCAGTCCCTGGAGAAAGACACCATGTTTGGTACACTGGGGGGGAAGTGAAAAAGGAAAATCCTCCAAAAAGACACATTGACTGCGACAATGGGCTCAAGGATCAGCGTGATGGTGAGGAGAACTCAGGACCAGGATGTGCTTCCTCCTCTGGGACCTGGAGCATTATGAGTTGGAACCAATACAACCACACCTAACCACAACAAGAAACTCAAACTATACCACAGGCACCTGTGTCCATGTTTGAGCGTGTGAGTGTGTGTGTGTGTGTGTGTGTGTGTGCTGCGTGTAGGCCAGGTGATAACTGTGCTTTATTCCAAATAATTTGATCAGAGTCATATAAAAATATATTCATATTGAGATACATCAATATATTCACATTGGCATAGAGCTTTGTTGATTTCTTTGTACTAGAAAGTGCTTCAATAGATACACCAAAGCTGTCCTAGCTACTCCTCTATATTAGTCTGGATAGACTAGAGAACAAAGTCATAGAAACTTTTATGTGTATAAGAAAGAAATCTAGACTCAAGAGCATGGAACATTGATAAAATGTCCCATCCCAGTCCAGATGAAGTTTATAAGTTTGAAAGTTAGCCTTGTTGATTGAGTGTCTCCAAGGGAGTGTGTGAGTGGCTTCTGCTTCCAAGAAGCAAGTACCAGATTTCCCAGAATTCTCAGAGAAGGCCATGCCCACACAGAGGTCTCATCGACTGTCTCCATAGTGACAGGCTAGACTCCACCTCTACACTCTGACTCCTCAAATTGACACCAGATTAGGTGACCGCCACACCACTGTTCAGGCAATTTATGGATGAAAGAACTCTATGAACACAAAACAGAAACACAAAACTAAAAATTATAACCCTGGCCTTATTTCTTACATATGATTACTATTAAACTTAACTGCACATGGCACAAAACAGATTGTGAATTTTAAATGTCAAGTGCATAGATTCATAAGGAAGAATAAATGACATGATTTGGTCATATCAGAATTAAATGTCACACCCTTTAACTTTCTACATAAAAGTCTGCTTTGAATATTTGGAGACCACTAGACATATTCCAGACATCAGACATCTCATTTTACAAGAGATTAAAAAAAAAGAAAAGAAACTCTGTTTCCACTCTCTTTCCCTTTTGCAAACCTGCAGATTAAAGTGGTAGCCAAAGAACCGAAAAAAGATTTTCTATTAACTGAAACTGAAATTCGCAAACTATGTGACTGAAATTCACAAGTTATGCGAACCAACAAACAAACCAGAGATCTTTTTTTAATATCATGCTAAACATTCACTGTTGAACACAACACTCAGACTACTGAATGGAATGTGCCAGCATTATCAGATTTGCACAGGAACAGCGCCTCCTGCTGATATGCAGATGTTGGCGCAGGGCGCCAGGGAAAACACAGGGCCCTGTTTAAAATAGAAGAGCATTTTTCAGTGCTAGGAAGAGTTTTTTTTTCCATCCAGACTTCCCCTGGATTTAAGATTACCCCCAAAAGAGTAAATTGCCCTAAATTTTAAATGAAAATTCCAAGTAGTGTCAGTCTCTACACAGCCAGCCATGCTGACACCCTTCCTTTCCCTCAAGAGAAAGGAAATTTGCACTTAGGAACAGAATGTCAATGAGCTTTCTGAACTTCAGGGCACAGATCAAGATTTCCTATTTTAATGTAGTGGGACGGAGGTGGGGACGGTATGCTCTCCATGGGCATCCTTGTTGATGGATTGTCAGCTATGGAAGGCTACTCTGAGGGTCCACGTAGGATGAAAGAGCTAGACCCATAATAACCAACCTTCATATAGCCCTCACTATAGCACCTCTTGTTCTTTACCTGTATTAGTCTGCTTAGTTTTCATGATAACTTTTATTGTCTTCCTTCCTTTTACAGATGAAGAAACTAAAGCACTAAGTACTTTGTCCAAGGTTAACCAGTTACTCAGGGTCATGCTGAATCTGGGTGGTTCATGCTCTGAACAGCCTCATTGTTTTCATAGATTCTGAGAATGAAGGTTTCCTTCTCAAGACTGCCTTCACAAGTCGATTGTGCCAGCTCTCTTCAGTGCATCAAGCCCACCCCTGCTTTCCTTGAATGAAATCTTACGACCCTGGCCAAGACAGTTGAAGGCTTACAACTATCACTTCAAGGTGTACAGAGAAGCAGTCACGTGACCCTCCAAAGGAATGGGTGGATGAGGTCCAATTAATTGCATTTTACAACTCCAAAGGGTCTTCCCTGCTCATAGCGAACTGTCGCTGCAGCCAGAGGGGGTTGGTGGGCCACTTCCCTAGTCACTCTTCAGTTCCTCCCACCTCCCCACGACCCAGCTATGGTGCCCACTCCAGGATGTGGGAGCCAAAGGAGGACTGATGTCTCTTTCTGTGTATCAAGGTATAAAAGGCCTGCCTATTGAGGTAAGATATGAGTGCATCCTGATGGGTAATATGTACTCCAAGATCCTTGAACTAAAGCTTTGTCATCACAGTTAGATGAGCTCGTGTTGGCTCGCTGTGGCCACACTGATGTTTGATGCTGACTTGTTCTCTGTAGCTGAGCTTGGGGAGTTTTTTAAAGACACCTGCTGTCAGCATGATGCAACAGTGGTGCCTTGATATGGGTGACACTATTCAATTTGCTTCCTAAACTCTCCCCCTCCATTTGCTTGGACTCTCAGCAAAGCACAATCGTGTTATCTCTTTAAATCTCTATTCCAGGCAGAGCTCTTGTTCAAGCCCCCTTTGAGGGCTCCAGCTCTCTCTCAAACTCACAAGGCTCACACATTGTTGGAAGGAAAATTGAGGTCTTTGTCCCATCGCTGAAGGATTAGGAATGCTTACCCAGATTTCTGCTTTTTGGATCCATACTGACTCAACAGCATCCTTTGCACCTACTCCAGAGAGCACCTGGATCTAGTTTTCAGAGTGGTCCCTGAAGCCATTCACATTTTACATGAAAAGAAAAACATGTCCTTTCATCTAATCTGTCAGCATAGCTACCACACTCTCCAGTTTCCAACGTCAACCTCTCCAACCTTCTTGTAAAAACTGGTGATCACCTTTGTAATTTGGGAAGCTTAATTATCAGTCTGAAATTGCATTTTGGAACGTGGGGGTGGTTTGTATTTATTTTCTTGGGTCCTCATCTGAAAATGAGACCAAACGTATCTTATTTTAACACTCTGCTAGACTTACATGAAAGAAATAGCTGAACTTCATGGATAGAAGTGCTAGAAGAAAATTAAGTGCCTCGTGTTCTTGTCTTGATCCTGCCAAGAAGAGCTCTCTCAACTTTCAGAGGCATGTTGACCATTTAAGACTCAATTTCTAGCTATGTCAATTAAGTGGTTGTTCTTCTTCAACCTCTTTCCTCAAGGGCTCTTTAAAACTTTTCAGCATCATGACCAATAACAATTGTTTAGTGAACAGAAAATAATCTATAATCACACCAATTTGAATAGTGATCATTCAGCTAAAGTGAAGCTACTTTTGATACTATAGGATTCCTCAGCATATGATTTTTGTTTGTTTTATTTAATGATTTCCTTGCACATCTCTAAAGAGAATACAAATTCAGTGTGGTGTGTTTCCCAAATGTTGTCACCATGAGATCTTTCTTACTGAATGTACTTCAAACTTCTTTAATGCTATTGGGTTTGTTTTCCTCTGCTCCAATTTTCCAATCTTTTCATAAACTTGTGGTCTCACCAAGATGCTACATCCCCATCTGCCCACCTCTTATGAATATGAAAATTTGAACACTTGGCAGATGTAGTTGACTGGAAATGAAACAGACATTGATGCTGTAAGTTGGGTGATCCCAAAGCTGAACCTGAGACAGACAGACCGAGGCAGGCAGGAGAATTCCTAGACACCAAAACCTGTGGAATGGAAAGGAAAGAAGCAGAATATGCCAAAGGGAAAAGGTCATTCTGAAATCTCAGCCAACCCGATATGACCTGAGAACAAATATTGCCTGTTAGTTTGAGGACTAGCAGGCTAAGATGGACAAGCCTTTGTATTCCCACCCTCATCCACTGAGTCACTGGGGAAGGCCATTCTATGCAGCCGAGGTAGATAGAGCTGGAGGCTCTCCAGAGACAGCAAATTCATGTCCGGCACACTCGACCGGCCAAGAGCAGCACATCCATGTTCTAGCTATTCCGGTAGGGTGAATAGGAGAATATGAGACGTTGGGTGGAAGCATGCATTTCCCTTTTTATATTGGAAAGCATTCAAAGTATTCAGCCAACTCACAAGAGATCAGTGAGCTTTGTGAGATATGGGGCCAGCCTATAACTAAATATCGTGGAGGACAAAGAACATTTACTCCAAATGGCATCAAGGCACTTCCTATCATGTGGCATGGCTATAACATTACAATTGCCCCATCTCAGCCCTCTGCCTTTGCCCTTCGACACTCAGAGAAACCGCATTCCCTGGAATTTGAAAGGAAGGGAGTGAAGAAGAGTCCAATCACAGAGAACAGTATCTGACAGCGATCAGAATAGATTTCCACGCTATTTCAATTCTATGTTTACAGAAATTGGTTTAATGATAGACCCAAATTACTTAACACCTACACTTAATTAAACACAGATTGGCATATGTGTCTAAATAAGGATCTAGAAGGTTCTCAGAGGAGGTGATAAGAGAGCTTGTTTTGAAGGATAGTCAGAGAAAGGTTTAAGATCACACCATGGCTACATCAAAGCCAGCAAGAGCTACAGTTTTATCACAAGGTCAGCTTCAAGTCTAAGCGCCAGATGGGAATCAAGAAAGGCACTAAGAAAACAGCCCCAAGGACCCACTTCCCTGGTTCAAGATGAGTCGCAAAGCCCCCAAACTCTATCTTCCCATATGTTCAGTTGAGGCACTCAAGCTGTGAATACAAAAACAAGAAGACTGTCAACTCTTCATCCAGAGCTATTTACGGAAACCAAGCGGGAGATGATGCTGAGTGAGCAGGTGGATTTTAGTAAAATATTTCCCTGGCTGCTTGATCTTGCAAAATCCAAACTGAAGAAAGCAACATGATGCTAATTAGAATTGTAGCTCTGATTTTGCCAAAACTGCTGGCTTTGATGAATGAGCCTTTCAAGTTTGTGGATGATCTACCAGCCAGCATGTAGCTCATTCAAAGTCTGTTTAATCAAAGAACTTTAATATGTCACTAAGGGGCAAATCCTAAATCATGTCAAAAGAATAGCTATAATGATTAACTACTATTTAACTTTTATGCTTAAAAACCAAAAGATATTCTAGACATTTGTACTAAGCATTCAAAAGAAGTTGAACCATTTCAAATTTTCTTTTCAATTGCTGTTGGTTAAAATCCTGTAACTTCTACTTCTACTTCTACCTGATGATTCTGTGAATCAAACAATTGGTTCCCATGTAGGCATCCCAGCCATGTGCTGAAATATCCAGTCATTCAAACTTCAAAGATCAATGCAATAAGAGAGGCTGAACAATTTTCCAGAAATTTCTTTAGAATTGTTCCAGCCCCTCTTGGCCCTTTGTTCTTTTATGTGAATTTCAGGATCAATTTATCAAGTTCCAAAAAGTCTTTCAGAAATTATATTGGACTATTATTGAATTTATAAGCTCTTTCCCTGAAAAAAAAACATCAAGTGCAATATGAATTTTTTATGTTTATGAAGATGGTCTATATCTCTATTTGTTCATATTTTTGTTAGATCCTCCAATAGTGTTATCAATATATTTAATAACTTAGTATATGATTTCTAGACACTCTCAGTTTCTTGATAGTCTTAGAATGTGTCTGTTTTTTTGTATCTAATACTATTTGCCTGTTGCTGACATAGCAACACAAATGCTATGGATGTTAACATTTATACAATAAATGTACTGATCTAGCTGTACTAATAATTTATCTGTAAAGTCATTTGGAATATTTGTGTCCATATGTATAACAATCAATGTACAAATTATCTTTTCCTCACTTGTATGTTTCTTTTTCTTTGTCTTATCACTTGGGTTGGAGTTTCTACTGAAGGGTACATCCAGAGAGATAAAGAAGGTCATGCTCAAGGCCACCTGGCAAGATATTGAATGATAAGTCAGTGTGGGACACTGAAATCTTGCCTCCTCATTATTATATGTATTCCCCATACCTACCCACCCCACCCCCAAGGAGATTTCCCCCTTAACAGTCTCATTTAGATCAATATTAGATGATGACACAAAATTTTTCATTAGGAAGGGAGGAGGATTGATAATAAATAAAACCAAAACAGTACTTCTGACATTTAAGTAGTCTTGAGAAAGTTTCATGACATGCTTCAGGTTATAATGCTTAATAAAAGCTCCTCAAAAATTTTAGTTACCAGGATTATCATGAATAAGAGAATAAACCATGGCAGTAATCTATACAAGTAATCTTGCATTTTGAAGTAAATGAGTATCTGATTGTCTTTCAAAACATAGCTATTCTTGATGCAGCAAGCTCCTTGGAGGTGCTTTACGGCTGAACACTCGCCATCTCCTGCATATTTTAGTGTTCATTTTCTCTATGCACCGTTAGTAGCGTCTGTGCCCAAAGCAATCCCTTAGGACAGATTAGAAGTGCTCCCGTGGGTTTCGGAGACGAGGACTCTCTCTCGGAGCAGAAACCCTCACGTTCTCCCATGGAGACGTCGAACTTGAGCAGCTCAGTGCGTAGTCCACTACACCACGGAGCTTGCTCTGAACTGGCGTAGACGAGATGGCCGAAAAATGAAAGCAACCTCACTGCCATGGAGTCGATGCCAACTCATAAATGGCCCCACAGGACCTCCCTTGTGAACTATGCAGACTGTCGTTGCTTGTTACTCGAGTAGAAAAGCCCTGACTGTTTCCCCCCACAGTGGCTGGTGGCTTCGAACTGCCTGCCTTGAACACCCAGTGAGCAACTGCTATGCCGCCAGGACTGGATGACAATGAGGGTTTTGTTTTCATTAGCTGTATCTGCAGACTGTGTCTTCTGATGAGCATTTTGTCACTTCTTTTAGAATTTAAGGGAGAGATGCTTTTCTCTTGAAATGAAAAACAGAAACATGAAGAGACGTCTGGGCCTTCCTTTCTGGGCAGCATCTGTCTCTGGCATAAGGTTGGCACACACACAGAAGACAGATGAAAGCAGAACCACATGCCTTACTCTTGGGCAGACTCAACCTGGGCTACATTCTGGAAGAGAGCAGAAAAAGGAAAGCTGGTGGGCTTTCTTTTGGTACCATGCTTAAGGAACACCTTCTAGGAGTGGCATTTTAGGTATTAGATGAATAAAGATGAACAAAAATTGGCCCTGCCCTGTCTAGCAGGGAAGCAACAAAGCCCACATAGAAGAAGCACACCAGACTGTGTGATTCATGAGGTGTCAATGGGAATAGGTAACAGAAGGTCAAAAATAAGCAACTGAATCAATGTGAAGGAGTGTGGTTGTAGTGGAGACCCACTAAGATAATTGTACAGTCCCTCATAGATGGGCCAAAGGAAGGGATGATATTTGCAGGGTGTGGTGTAGCAGTGATGAAGCATATAACGATCCTCTAGCTCTTTAATATGTTCTCCTATTATGATTTCAATTCTATCTCATAACCTTGTTAGTCTTACATATGATCATTGGTAAAATTAAGATTATTTGATGCATGAAAGCCAAGATTGATAGCCCTTCAAAAACAATAACTGTCAAGATGGGTACAGGATGGGAGGGAGGGAAGAAGGGGGAAGGAGCTTATAGCAATAATGACTGTATAGCTTCACTCGAGGGAGGTGAATAACAGAATTGTAGGTGAATCGATATATTCAATACTGTAAGATACAGCTAAAAATTATATATAAACCAATAACAAGGAATCAGGGGGAGGAGGGGGGGATGAAGAAGAGAGGCTATCAAGAAGAAGAATGTTTTAAACTTGATTGTGGAAACAAGAGTACAATACTACTCGATATGATTGAAAACTATGGAATCTTAGGCTATCTGTAAGAACTCCGAATAAAATGATGAAGAAAACAAAAGAAGTATTGTTCCTGCCTTTCATTCTAGAGCCCTGGAGGAGCAGTGGTTCCACAGTGGGCTGTGAGCTGCCGAGTCAGCAGTTCCAAGAACCACCAGCTCCCCCACGGCGAGCTTTCCACTCTCTGAGAGTTCCAGTCTCAGAAACCCACAGGCCAGCTCCGCTGGGGCCCTTCCAGGGGCTCCGAGCTGCAATCAACTCTAGGCAGTGAGTTTGATTTTCAGTTTGAGCACATTAGCTATAATAAAACTCAGGTCACTGAGCCCCGGTG
>PVJH01012641.1:46496-63644 GCA_004026705.1 Nesogale talazaci | reverse complement strand
CTGAATCGAACGCTGTGAATTTGGTTTTTGTTTTTAGACCTGTGGCTATATATAATCCCATTTGAGAAGGGGGGTGGTTATGAAGACAAAGGAGTCTAGGCTGTATCGTAAGTCCTTCTCTTTTGAGACAGAAGAGCTTGACCAAATGAGCAGAGCAGAGAGGAGGAAGAGAGACGGCTGGCCACATGAAGAGCTCCCATAAGCAAAAGTTTAAGAGAGACAAGACTCTTCTTCCATGGCCAAAAGAGGGAGAAAGTCTCGTCCTGGTGCCAGTGCCCCGAATTCAGACTTCTGGCCTCCCAACAAAGTGACAACAATTAACTTGTTGGTTAAACCCACCCACTCGTAGTATTTCTATTATTGCTGCACCAGCTTCCAAGACAGTTGCCGTGAGTGGTCAGCAGACTGCACAGCAGTTAGCCCCAACCCTGAAAGCACAGACACAGACACGTTCTAAGAGAATAAAGAAGATCAGGGTGTTTTGTTTTGTTTTGTTTTGTTTGGGGTAATGTCTAATTATTCTAGCGATCCTGACTGTCAAGTATCACTGCTTGTCAGAGAATATGTTATCAGTCCTGCCCCTTACCGCTCTCAGCAGATGTGACAACATCAGAATAAAGGAGAAGAAAATGGAACATTGGGATCCAGTCTGCAAATACTGTGGCATGCGGCAGCACTCTGCAGTAATGGGGGAACTGAAAAATTGGTAGATGCTGTCAGACTGAGATGAATATTTTATGAACATATATGATTTGAAGGCTTATATACTGAAAACAGTCTTTTAAAAGCACAATCGAAGCCAGATTTTAATGTGCCCACAGATAAGGTGCAGACACTGTTCCCATCCTGCCTCCTTGAGCTTGAGCTCAGGGCACAGTCCTGGCAGGAGGGGCTCATGCAGATCCCAGGAAAAGGAGATGAGCACGCACACTGTGGTGATTTGGTTCAGAACAATCATTGGTGCTTTTTTGTTTTACTCTGTTGCCCTCTTATTGTGTGTATGTATAACATTATACATTACCATGTAGATTGTTGCATATGTACAATAATATGGTTATATATCACTATATATGTTCTGTACATTATATGTATATTGTAACAGGCAATATGTGTATAGGCTTCTTACTGTATATTTCTACATATAACTTTTTTTACACACACCCATATAACACCATTGTGTTTTTTGAAAGGGAGACTATGCATTCAAAGAGCATGTAAGGTGTGACCTCTTGGGCCAAGTGCTGTGTTAGCGGAAGAGTCCTTGTGGCACAACAGCCTGGCCGCTCCCTGAAAAAGTTGGCAGTCGCAGTCCACCCGGCGGTGGTGCCGGGGGAGAATCTGGTCATCTGCTCCTGGGAAGATGACAGCCGAGAAAACTAGGAAGCCGCTCTCCATTGTCACCCAGGGTGAGTCAAAAACGGCCTTGATGGACCCAAGGAGAGAAGGGACAGCTGTGTGAGAGGAAATGAAAACAAAGATGAACCAGATTCTCCTCCTGAGTCTCCTCGAAGTCATCACCTTGTAAAAGAGAAGAAAGTCGAAGTGTAAGCATCATGGCATCCCAACCACTCTCTGCGAGAGAGTCGAGTTTGACTCCGGGCTACCTGCTAGGACAGAGTGGAATGACTTCAAAGAGTTTCCACGCTTGAGGGTTCTAACCTTTGATCTTCCTGTTAGTAACCCAATACCCCCACCCTGCCAGCAGGGCCCCCAAGAAAATATCAGGGTGCTATACAACTCCGTAGGTCACTGTTGGATTCTACTACTGGTCAGAGGAGAGGTGTTTGGGCAGCACTAAATCATGGAGAAGAGCAGTGGATGCCAGGTGGGACGAAGAGTGGGACAGAGCAGAGGGAGTGAGGAGCGGTCCCCTGGAGGACACCCAAGCAGTCTGGGTGGTGAGAGCGTAGAATTATCGTAAGGCGTGGTTGGAGATGAGACTGGGAGGGCAGGCGGGGGCTAGATCTGAATGAGTATGCCATGCCAAGAGTAAGTGATGTCCTGAAGGCAAGAGGCAGCATTGAAAACCTTGGTCCCGAGTGAATGGAAGCCCCTGGAATAACTTCATATGACAATTGATGGGAAACAAAATGGTCCGTAAGTTATGCGGGGGACTGAGGAGTAAGGTGAGCCACCCATACTTGGTTTTACTCTACTCAACGTGTGTATGTGTTGATTATTTCCTATGTGCCAGACTCTATCCAAGGCACCAGGGATTCAATGCTGATCAATATAGACTATTTTTGCCTTTGCTTTGAGTCTGGTTGGGGAAACGGACATTAAATCAAACAGCTACAACAAAATAGCATGCTATGTAGGATGATTGAAGAAGCAGAGGTTCCTGCCAGAAGAAATATCTTCGTGAGAGTTAGGAATCTGGAGAAAATGATGAATAAACTAAAACCTGGTAGATAAGTAGAATTAGCCCTCAGGAGAAGAGGAACCAGGGCAGGCGCGTTCTAGGCAAAGGAGCACTATGTGGGACGACCTTGAAGAGAAGAAACGACCCATTTGGTACACTAAAACAACTCCTTGCTGTGTTACCATGTGTTGCCAGGAGGCCAATGACTTGTAATCAGATTGTTCCTCTAGGGGCCAGATACGCAGAGCACAGCATTTTAAAATCATCTAATTATTTTAGAGCACCTCACTGTAAAGTTTCATTTCTTCTCAGAATATTTGATGAGTACGGCTCCTCTCCAACAGACCCAACATGCCAGTCAAGGAGAGATGGAGCAAACCATGGGAGCGTGACGTAACTTCACAGTATTGGGATAAAAAGAGCCCTGGTGGAGCTGTGGGTATGAGGAAGACCAGGCTCCTGCTGCCCTAAGCAGTGACCCTCTCAGAAACTCACTGTGCCGTTCAACACTGTCCTGTATAGGGTCGCTCTGAGTCGGCATCGACTCGATGGCAGTGAGTTGGTTTATTTTTTTGTTTTGTTTTGCTGGATTAGTAGGAGTGATGACTGTTTTAAGCCAGCAAATGGTATGGTCAGCTTTGTGTTTTAGAAGGATCCCACAAACCGTAATGGTGTGGGGAAATACTGGAGGCAAGGGGAGGATTTCAGATGCAGATGGGGCCATCCCAGTGGACGGTGATGCTGGCCTGAGGATGTGGGCCAGAGAGGGACAGGCGCAGGAGACACTTAAGGGGACGTATCCATAGGCCTCGGGCATTAATCGGAGGGACGAAGAGAAGACAGAATGGGCTAGGGCAACTGGGAGCTGGAGGATGGCTTTTTCTGATAGCAGAAGGAGCTGGTACGGATGGGCATGGCAGAGGACGCTTGTGCACGCACTCTCAGTTGGGGACATGTTGAGTCTGAGGTACCCGTGGGACACTGCTACATTGAAAGGAGGGCGTCCGATGTAGACAGACCCATGGAGGTGATGCACAAGTGAATCTTGCTGTTCACAATTTGCCCCCCAACACACACACACACACACACACACACACACACACCCCTCTATGTGATGGCTTACACTGTAAAGCTGATAACCTTATGTGTTGAAGAATTTCCCTTAAGACTTCAGTGTTCTTTCACTCTCTCTCGAACCGCTGATCCAGTGAGATGGTGTTCCCGTGTATGCATCTGGGCTTCTGCCCCTTTGGTCTGAATTCTGGCGTCACCTGTTGAACGGCTTCCGTGAGCACAGGGGCCGCCCTGCACCACATGCAGGCTAGGTGTGGGAGTCTGTTGGTTACGGTGCCACAGCCCTCAAAGACCGTTGACCTCACGGGCCTCCTCTCAGGCTTGCAACCAAGAGATTTAACAAAGGCTGTAGCGTATTGAATTGCGCCTTTTCTCCAATGTGCCTTCGACCCCTGTCAAGGGTTCCAGTCTGAGGAAACCCACAGGGATGGTTAGTTCTACCCTGTCCTGGAGGTAGCGATGAGTTTGGTGTTCATTGTCTCTGATCTGAAACATTTCCCCAGTTTTTCCTAAACCTAAGTGTTTGGTGGTTAAAAACAAAAAGGCTCAATTATGGTGGTCTCACAGCAGAGCAAGTTCATCAGAGGGTGCCCCTCGTGTGGGGTTACTTTACAGCAGATGCCACCCGTCTGGAAGCTACTTAATATCAGGATTGGTACAGAAGTACCATTTTTCAATCTCTTATTTGGGGCCGGGTTGGGGGGGGGGGTGCTACCTTGGACACTGCTCCTGAGGAAGAGACAATCTTTCAAAAGACAGTATAGACCCAGCCATGTGTGAGGGATTTAAAGTGAGTGCTCGTGGTGGGATTGAGACCCTCGGACTCACATGAGTCATATACCGGCCACACTCGCTGCCAGGGAGTCCGTGCCCACTCCCGGCATTCCCTGGTGACGTAGCGGGTCACTCGCTGGGCAGCTAATGGCAAGGTCAACAGTTCGAACCCACCAGCCCTGAGGAGGCGTGGTGCCTCTCACCAATCCTGTGGTCCAGGTGGGGGGTGGGGGTCCCTGAGGCCACTCCACGTCCTCGAGACTCCATGCAACCAAGCGGAACTACCCAGAGGATGCTCTAGGCTGTCATCCCCAGAGGAGCGGGCGGCGGGTGTCTCTCCCTCAAAGGCTGCACCTGGGTCTGATCGTATGATCTTTTGCTGAACAGCCCAGGGCTCAACTGTTGCGCTGAGCTCATTGCGAAAGCCCATCTCAGAAGTGGGTCTTAGGGTTCCTGGATACAGCCAATAGGATCCTTGCAGTCCCTGGGGACAATTTCATTGTCCCTTGACTTTCCGTCTTAATGATATGCATGTGACCCAGCCCACAGTCACACGCTTGTGAACTCACCTGACAGCACCGAGCACCTGTAATTGCTCTCTCCTCCTCTCTGTGCTTCTCCGCGGTCCGTTCATATCTGATGAGTCAGGAAACAGGGTGGTAATGATCGCCAGATCCGTCTCGGCCACCTGACTGTCAGTTTCTGAGGTCATTGGTATGTCTGATTCAACAGCCTACCTCCATCCTTAGAGCGTGGCTGGCATGTGGTTGACGCTGAGCAGGCTTACACAGAACAAAGGTCAGCAGGGACGGTTGCATTATGCCGAGTGGACTCCGACTCCTGACAGAAAAGACCTGTGTCATGGAGTGCCCTAGGGGAACGCATGTCCAGGTCTTTGTGCTCCGAGAGCTGCCGGGGCTTCAATCCTCTCACCTTTCCATTGCCAGCATGAATGCACACACAGCCAATGCTGTTCAGGGAGCTGCCTAAGCCTGCTGAGCCGTCCAGACCCCTCTCCTTTCTGTGCACTGGTCTTTCTTATACCTCTCTTCCCCCTCCCCGCCCCTGCCCCACCTCCCTCCATCCTGCTTGCTTCTGAATTTTCTGCGTCAAAGCGGAAGAAAGTGCCAGAACACAAAACAACATCCCTCCCCCCAGGAAGACAACCCCCTAAACCACAGTATGAAAGGAAAATAGGAACTCTGACGACAGGAGCAGCTTGCATAACTTACTGCACTCATAAATTTAAAAGAGAACCTCCCAGGGTGTGGATTTCCTGCAGTTTATGCCTGGGTAGAAACTGTCTTCTAATAAGATCTTTGCCGCCCCCTCCCCCTTGAGTTGGGTGCCAGGGGAAAATGCAGCATCTGTAGAGCACGTGGTTAGTGCAGAAAGGTGGGGGGCATCTTCAGGGTATAGAAGACAAAGCAAGTATGAGTCCCAGGTTCAAGACCAGGGAACCCCATTAGCACTCTCCAAAACCCAAGACTAACCTTTAAACCTTCTTGCCAACCCACAGGGCTAAAACCTCTGACAAGGCTCCTCAGACCTGCTTATTTAATAATAATGGCCAGAATGCCAACAGCATCCTCCTTGGAGGGGGCCATGTAGTCATTTTCATTTTTAATCAGTTGCCTATTAAATACTGAATTATTTACAGTGTAAGCAATTGTGTAAAGCACAGAGTTTGGAAGCAGAGGCTGTGAATCAACTTAACATATGTACTGCTGTATAAGCCGAGTTTTCCAGCACATTTTTTTATGCAGTTTCTAAAAGTAGGTGCCTTGGCTGATATTTGGGTCAGCTTAAACTCAAGTACACAGGTACTCTTTTTTTTTTAATATTAGACGTATTTAAAAAATTTTTTTAAATCATTTTATTGGGGGGCTCATACAACTCATCACAGTCCATCCATTGTGTGAAGCACATTTATGAATTTGTTGCCATCATCATTCTCAAAACATTTTCTTTCTACTTGAATGCTTGGTAGCAGCTCATTTTTCTCCTCCCTCCTCACCCCCTCTCTCAGGAACCCTTGATAATTTATAAATTATTATTATTTTGTCACATCTTACACTGCCCGGCATCTCCCTGCACCCCCAGTACTCTCTTTATGAGCTGAGAAACGAAGGGACATTACACAGACTGAGGACAGACACGGGGCTGGGAATTCTGAGCGCTGGACCCGTGTCGTTTTGCATGTTGACATCTAACCCGAGGACTGCCAGTGCTTGCTGTACATATTCATTTAGAAAGTCCTCATGTCTGAAAAGAATCCGAGCTGGTGGGCTTGGACCGCTGAGTCTTCGTTAGCAGTCACCGCCACATTCACTCCAGTTTCTTGGAACTAACTATCAAGCCTTCAAGCACATCACATTCAATTGAATAGTCATAGAGATGAGAGTCAGCCTCGTGGCCGTCATGACACCCCGTACGTCGGTGTAGAACTGTGCTTCGTGGGATTCTTAGTCGCTGCATCTTCCTTTTGAGGGGCCAGTGCCGGTGGGGGGTGGGGAGGGGGGATAAGCTTATATCACCAACCTTTCGGTTAGCAGCAGAGTATGAGAACTGTTTTACATCATCATAGTACGCCTGAGTCGTAACACAAAACAGTTTTCTCTAAATCCTGCCCTAAACATTTCAGCACTCAAGGATACACGTTTACCCTTAGGTCTGTTCTAAATGTATTGTATCATCATCTTTAGTTTTTATTCCTAGGGAAGGCAGCATAGAGAAGAAATCCTAACTACGAGTCAGGTAGCCTGAAATTTAAAAATAAATAAAATAAGCTTAACCTTCCCACCCTTCAGTCCTCTTATCTATACAGGGGAGTGGATTACAGTGCTTACTTGACAAAGGTGTTTAAGAACTAAATAGGATAGTACATGCAGCATGCAAAAAATATTGTCTAGCACAGCACACACAAACACCATAAATTTGGATATCTTTCTATTAATAAGTATGGACTGCTTAGCATATACCTAGCAGCATACTAAATATAGCAGGGGTTTTTATAAAGCAGGCAAGTGGTATTCATAATCTTGCAGGAGAGAAGCCATGGTTCAAATAAAGACAGTGAGTGTTACAGTATAGCAAACAGCCAGCTTCTAGAAGGCCCTCGAATAGGGAGAGGGTATTTCTGCAGTGGGGGAAGTGGGCACAGTGGTGGCTCAGGAGGGGAACGCGTGCTTTCCAGTGGAGAGACCCTGTTTGGTTCTTGGCCAGTCCACCCCATGCACGCTACTACCAGTCTATCAGTCAAAGCTTGTGTGTTGGCTATGGTGCTTAACAGGATCCAGCAGAACTTCCAGACTAAGATGGACTAGAAAGAATGGCTTGGTGATTTACTTCTGAAAAATCTTCCAGTGAAAGCCCCATGGTGGTATTTATAAGGGTGGTGAGAATTTAAGGCGCAAAGAAAACCCTCGGATAAAAACTGCAGTCCCTTTCCATGACTCCGGGTCTTCCAACATGCTCCTTTCTGTCTCATAACCACCTGGTCTCAGCTACTGATGCTGTAACAAAATACCCCACAAGGGGGTGACTTAAAAGATGTTCAAGTTCTCACTCAAAACTTCCTGCTGTGGAGCTGATTCCACCTGATGGTGAACCGATAGGTCAGGGTAGAACTGCTTTTTTGGGTTCCAGAGTAGACAGCCTCATCTTTATATCATCGAGCGGCTGGTGGGTTCAAACTGTGGCCCTTCAGTTAGCAGCCCAACTCTTAGCCCACTCCACCACCAGGCCAGAAGTCAGAACTCCAGGTGCAGTTCAAAGTCTTTCTCATCTCAGTCGGCTTCCAGTGGCAATTGTTGGTGTCTCTAGGCTTCTAGATGCATCAACCTGGTCTATCTGTTTTCATGTGATTGCCTTTTCCGTGTATATAACTCTGTACCTATTCAGCATCTTTGGAAATTTATAAATGATTCTGCTTAGAACCCACATTGAGCAAATAATCAGAGGAACTGGATTATATAAAGAAGAGTTGGGCATCAGGATTAGAGAAAGGCTCATTAAAAGCCTGCATGTATTTGGGCACACACCCAACCTTCCCCCATACGTACAAAGAAGTTTACATCTTTCCAGTATGCGAAACACACTGACCAATCAACGTCATCTCCAAAGGTCTTCACGCAGTCCAGCATCAACCCAAAATCCAAAATCACATCTTTGAAATCTAGTGTGGGTGAAATTCCATGTATCTTCCATACAGAATTCTTTTCTATCTGGGGATCTGTTAAAACAAAACAAAATCTTATATAATGTTCCTTCCTCTGAAGCACAATGGGAACCAGAAGTAAAGTAGTTATATATTCCCAGTGTAAATAAGAGAGGCTGGAGAGAAAGAAGGGACGGTGGATACCAAGCAGTTCAACATTCAGCAGGAGAGATTCCATTAGCTCCCAGTGCTTGAAAGGAATTCTGTCTCCCTGGCCTGCCTGATGGCCCTTGGCTACACACTTGAAATTCTGTGAGGAGGTCCCTTGGCCTTGACCTCATACCTGCCTTCCAGGAATATTGATATTATGACCCTACCAACCCCACAGCAGCCCCATTGCCCTGCTAGGCCCTGCTGGTAGCTGCTGCTGCTGGCACGTGTGGCTTGCAGTGACCTTACATACCACAGAAGGTCTGCACCCGCCTCACAACTGTTCGTATGTTCAAGCCCACCATTGCAGCCACCATGTCAAGCATCTTGTTGGAGAGCTTCCTCTTTCTCCCTGCCTCTCTGCTTTTCCAAGCTTGATGATCTGCTCCAGGGACTGGTCTCTCCAGACAGTGTGTCTAGAGTGTGTGAGATGAAGTCCCTGACGACCCTTCTGGTCATCCTGCTTCCCAGACTGAGCCGTTGGTCCACTTAGCAGTCCCGGTACTTTTCCACATGCTTCTCCAGCACCACGTTCAAATGCATCTGTTCCTCTGCAGTCTTCCTATCCAAGTTTTGAAACATTCAGGTTCTGGTCTTAAGGTTTTGTTTGTTTACACAGTTCATTTCTCTTGTCCGGCATTTTACTCTAGTAGGTGTAAACCACACAGCCCCTGTAAGCTCTCGCTAGGATAACTTATAGATTCTACCAGGACAGCACAGTGAAAAAGAAGTTCTTTGCCTCTGTATAACAAGAGGTGGCTTCCCTCCGTTGTCCGGTAACATGTTGATAATTTTCTTTCAACAGCTCATCAGAAGCATGTTTCATGTCCACATTTCTAGCAGTGGTCTGTTCAGGAGGAGAGCAGCTTATCCGAATGCTCTTGGTTCATCCTGAGTCTTCTTGGGAATCACCCCTAATGCTCTCTCTTGTAGGGCTGCTAAGCTGATTTTGACTCATAGTGGCTCAGCAGGATAGACTATCACTGCCTCTGTGGGCTTCAGAGACTGTCATTCTTTTTTTAAAAATAATTTTAATGGGGGCTTATATAACTCTTATCACAATCCAACATCAGTTGAATCAGGCATGTTTATACATATGTTGCCCTCATTCTTTTCTAGACATTTATTTTCTGTTGAGCCCTTGCCACTGAGTTGGTTTCTCCACTTGGTGCCCTGGTTGTTTCACAGTGGAACTATGCTCTAACATGTTTTCAATGGTTCTGATCTTTTGGAAATCCAAGGGAGGCTTCAAATTCTCGTATCAGCTTTTCCCCCCACTACCCTCACAGCCCCCTAATAGATTGTACATTGTTATTATTTTCATATCTCACACCCACCGATGTCTCCATTCCCCCCATGTTTTCTGTTATTCTTCCCCCTGTAAAGGGGTGTAGGGTTATGTGTTGATCATTGCAATCAGTTTCCCCTTTCTGCCTTACTCTTTCCTTCTTCCTGGAGTAGAAAACCTCTTCTTTCTCCCGTGGAGCCACGAGTGGTTTTGAACTACTGACTTTGAGATCGGCAACCTGAGTAACCTCTATGCCACCAGGGCTCCTTTAATTATAAAACACATTGAAATTCCTCCAGCCTTTCCCCATAACCCAGTTCCAAAGCCACTTCTGTATGTTAGGTCTCTGTTAGATCAGAAACCCCACTCTCTGGTAAACTCTATCGTGTGGCAGTGATTCAGTGCTGCCGGCTTGGTTCTAACTCAGAGCCCCCCCCATGTACAACGGACTGAAGTGCCATCTTCACTATTGTTCTCAGGTGTGAGCTCCTTGTTGCAGCCACTGCGTCAGCCTTCTTGTCTTGGTTACCTGTGCGTTTCTGAGGCTGTAAGTGTTCAAAGGAGAAGAAAGCCTCGTCTTTCTTCCACTGAACAACTGGTGGCTTCACACTGCTGACCGTGCCATTAGCAGCTCATGCTGAAACTCACTATGCCACCAGGGTTCCCTTAACTACATAGGACTGCCATAACAAAACATACCACAAGTGGATGGTTTTAAAGAAACAGAGATGTACTCTCTTACGGGCCAAGCTAAAGCTGTTGCCACTGAGTTGGTTTCTCCACTTGGTGCCCTGTGAGTTTCACAGTGGAACTATGCTCTAACATGTTTTCAATGGTTCTGATCTTTTGGAAGTCCAAGGGAGGCTTCAAATGCTCCTGGCAGGTTGATTGGAAGAGAATGGGAATTCTTACATGAACTTACATGACACTTCCTCAAAGAGCACCAGCCGTTTCTTTTGAAGTGCCTCTGAGTGGGTTTGAATGGGCACCCTTCAAATTAGTAGCGAAATACATAACCCTCTGCACCATTGAGGAAATCCTTTTTACGGTTCATGTGACCAAAAGTCGAAATTCAGGGGATGTCTCTCAGGTGAGGTTTTCTTTGTTTCGCCTGCTAGTCGCAGCAATCCTTGGGGTTCCTGGCCTTTTAGATACACCTACCCAGTAGATCTGTCTGCAATTGACTTCTTCCCCTGGTGTGTGTCCCTGTCTGTTCTCTTTAAGCTCAGAACTGATTAGGTTCAACACCCACCTTGCTATGATCCACCATAGAATGACCTCATTGACATAAAAAAGAAAACCTCAGTCTGAGCCCCAGTGGCATAGTGGTTGAGTGCGGGACTGTGGCCCACTGGCTTGGAGGTTCAAATCCAGCAGCAGCTCTACAGGAGCAAGGCTGAGCCTCCCACTCCCACCAGAGGGCAGTGATGCCAAAAAAAAAAAAAAACTCTTCCAAAGAGGGTCATATTTATAGCTGGGTTAGGAATTCAACACACATGTGGGAGGACACAATTCAATCTCTAGAAGAACCCTAACTTCTAATACATCTGTGTCATTGATCAACTTCATTGTACAAGAAATGGCTCAGTTACTAATCCTGGGCACACTTCCATCAAAAAGTGCATTATATCCTCTTGGGACTACATATCTCTCCCGCTATGGTGGATTCCACAAATCAGGGCCCATGGCTTGTTACTTCTGTGTTCTTGATGCCCATTGACAGAGTCTGGTTTAGAACTTCATGGGAAAAGGGAAAAAAGCAAAGGAGGGAGGGAGGGAGAAGAAGGCATGGTCTCTTGGAATGCAGTGTCTATAAGGAATTAACATGGAAAAAAGGCATACGAGGACACACAGCAAAAATACGAATGCCTAGGATAGGGTCACTTCTCACAGCTGTCTTGCAAAGCCTGGTTAAGGTAGCCCGACCCTTTAGACATATGACTGCATATACTAACAGCGATAACGGTCATAATCCTGCCACTTCCCATTCTGCACGGTGGTGATGTGCCATCCACTTGCCATGGACACTGAATTTAGTCCATACTGATCCATTGTTCCTGGGGGAGATGCAGAAGTAGCTTCCTTCCCCCTGTCACAACATGGCCGCCAAGCGATTGGTACCGTGCCTTGTTTGAAAGTGTTTCTGCGCAAAGACATGATGTTTGTAAATATTGTTGAGTCTGTGTGGCACTCTCGGCCAACAGCACTGTGCTTCATGGCCGTGCGGAGTTAGCCTGACCCTCCAGCGAGCGGTGCACGTGTTCTCTAGGCGGCACTTCGCGTACTGTAGAAACGCCAGCTCGTACTTCTGCCCTGTGTTCCTCTCTCTGCCACTGAGCAGCTGCAGCCTCAGAGGGACCCTTTACTAGGTCCGTTTCCAAGCCTGTCACTCTTTACAGAGGTACAAAGCCCCATCGTTCTCCTGCTCAGCACTGTGTTAGGGCCTTCTTTATACTGCAGAACACACACACAAATTTCACCGTCGAACAGCCAAACATGGTGGCCATAAATAGCCCATGAAAAGACACTTGCTTACAGTTTGCGAGCTGAAATAAGAAGGCCACTCACCGTCAGCTGAGGGCATGCGCATAGGTGATGGTGATTGTCCCCAGGCTGCTCATGTGTCCATCACAGATGATCATGCTGGTGTCCACTGAGGGTTACCAATAAATTGTAGTGAGTGGACAATTGTTTTTCAACTAGGGAACCCACAAATATTGAGGACTGACCCTGTGATGAGCTGACTGACAGAACATGCATATGGTGGCACCACGTAGGTGTCAGGCATGGTTTTCCTGGCGTGATCTAGACCCACTGAATCCTCATAGCAAGGAACCCTGGTGGCCTGGTGGTCTAGGAGGTGGGCTGTTAATTTAACCACAAGGTCAGCAGTTGGAAACCATCAGCCCCGGTGAGAGGAGAAAGATGAGGCTGTACAGCCTGAGAAAACCACAAGGGTCATCCTATCGCAGTCTGTAGGAAAACCATGCGTCGGTCATCCGTCAGAATCAACGTGATGGCTCTGAGTTTGGGGTTGGGGGATCCTCACAACCTCTCGGTGATTTGATATGGTGCCGTCCCCATTTTTCCCCGTTTTACAGATGAGCGAGTAAGTTGAGGCACAAAGACATTAAGGAGGTTCCAGCAGCAGAGTATGCTGAGGACAGCGCCAGAATTGTGCACACAGACTGTGGTCAGACTCATTCACTCGTGCTTGCGTGAAAGACAGCATTGATGGAGTCGGAGGTCCCCAGTGTGGCTGTAGAGCCCGTTCCCTTTGTTGGCCGTGATAAAGCCGGGTTTTCTTCCCTTCCACACACATCTGTTCCCATGCCAGCCTTCTCACGCCGCAGGAGAGCCCACGAGGGGGGCTGTGTTTTGAAGAACTGCCTGTAGACCTGTTTCGGCTGAACACGTGTCTCCCTCTCCCCCACCCAAGACCAGACATTTAGGAGGCTTTTTATTGACACAGAACAGAAGCAGTCCAGTGGTCTCAGCGGTCTGTCTACTCACCACCCAACCAGACTTGGTCAGAGGGAAAAAATCTTTATGCCTCCATGAAGAAAGAACTGCCTGTGGCTTTTTAGCAGGTGGGGGGCTGGTCTGTCAAGGGTGGGGCGTGTTTTGATGCACTCTCCCTGCTTTGTGTATTGTACAAATTTCCTAAAAGCCCATCATTTTGGGCAATTTAGAAGGCTACTGACTGGGATTCCCCTCCACTTCCCCGTCCCCTGGCACGGCACTGGCTCGTCCAGGCCTGCGTGGGCAGGAAGCAGAGAAGACCTGTGGGCCCTTGAGGGCATCCGGCTGCCACGCTGCCCTGTGTCTCGGTCATTCTTCCATTAACCAAATGCATCTCAAAATAACCCTGTCCCATGAAATAGCTCAACCAAGCCAGGTGGTTGTGAAGGAGGTTGTGGTTCCTTGTTCTGTTTTTGCTTTGTTTTTTTTTTTCCCAGTGCCCATAGTAAAACTTCACACCCACAAACTATCCCACAAAGCAAACGAGTACCAGTCTTTAGAATGAGGGGAACTCCCCTGTGATTAATGAGACATGAACCCCAAGGCAAGGCATTCTGTCCACTTGGTATAGACTTTCTCCCATACTTTGCCAGACTCGCAAATGAACCAGAAATGCATCATCAACCATCCTGAGGCTTAGGGGTATGATTTGCTTGTTGCAGACTCGGTGCGCTAAATCTAGGACACGTCTTCTGCTCTGGCATCCTAACTTTGACAGTAACACGCAATCTACCCAGGAGGAGATGGAGTTGCCCTTGTCGTCACTTAGTGCCCCGGATGGTTGCCAGCTCCTTTCTGTGCCCAACAGCAAAACAGCGCCCTGCTCCATCATCATTGCTGCTCTTGGGTCTAAGCCCCTGGTGGCTGCCACGGTGCCCTCCCCTCTCATTGAGGGTGCCCACTCCTTTCACTGAGGGTCTCCCTCTTTTCTGGTGCCCTCTACTTTACCCAGCCTGACATCTTCTTCAGGAGCTGGTCTCTCCTGACTAAGATGTTCAGCCCAGGTGAGACGCAGTTTTCGCCGCCGTTGTCTATGAAGAGCATGCTTTCATTATTCTTCACCAGCACCATCACTCAAATGCGCTATCCATGCTCCACTCTGCCAGACAGTCCCTGCATGAGCTGGCACCATGGATTCTTGGGGCAGAAGAGGAGACGTTAACTCAACTGAAGTCATCACCATTCTAAACGCTGGGACTGCAAAGAAAACCCTTTCCTTCCACCGCGAGAAGGTTAGAGTGCCCTCGTGTGTCCCTTCATAGAAATTCTTTATGTCTTAGCAAAAAAGAATTTAAATCATGTTCATCCTTCCATCAACCTCTCAAATCAGTGCCCGCTGTGCTATCCGAAGTACGGATGGAATACACTTGACTTAAGTAAATCAGGAAGGAGGTTCCTGTTGGGTAAAAGATGGAAGCAACAGTAACGTCCCTAGAGCAGCCCCGTATGGACTTGGTTCTGACCCAAGGTTTCTGCCCAAGCTTGGCCACGTGGAATCTTTGTGACCTTAGGCCCTTTGCAAAGCCAGCTAGAGCCTCGATTTCCTCATCTGTCAAATACAGGCAATTACTACCCCGCATGGTTATGTCCGAGGTCAAAGGAGATGGCCTTTGAAGGACCTCATCCGTCATTCACAGAATCTGAAGTCAATAAATTGAAGTAGTTTTTAGATATTTTTAGAAAAGGGTGCTCACCAGAGATCAACAAAGAAACTGACAACAAAGAAACAACTGGAAATGGTGGGGAGTTAACAAAGATGTCATTTAGAGGCTCCTGGATAAACTCTTGGTGTATATTAGCCCTTGTTGAGGCTAGATCACTTTTAAATGAATGCATTCCTTGCACATCAACTTCACCATTGGATTAGGAAAAGAGCCCTGGTGACGAGTTGAGCTACTAACTGCATCTGGCAGTTCTGAGGAAGAAAAATAGCTTTCTCTGCCCAGAGACAGTTACAGTCACAGAAACTCACAGGGGCAGTTCTGCCCTGTCCTTTGGTCACAGTGAGTTGACATCGAGTCCATGGCAGTGAGTTTGGTCTTTGGTTAGATGGGAGATTTAAGTAGCACTCTACCACATGGCTTCCCCAGAGATGCAGTCTTTCCCACGTAACCCCTGGTCTCTGGCATTAAGGGCCCCACAGTCACCATAAACCTCCCGCCTATGAAACAAAAACCAGTGATGAACCAGTGAAGCTCCTGAGAGCTCTAACTCCATCATGTCACTGTCTCAAAAGTTCTCAACTCTGCCAGGGTGCAATCTTACCACCTTTCTATCACTCGCTTTAGTAGAAAACATTTTGATTTTTTTTTCCATCACTGATAGGTTTTCACCTTATACAGGTTCCAGCTTCGAACAGGTTTTACTGTATCTGATAACCGGATGTGTTTATGATAACCGGACATTGATCCACTTCTTTTAGAAGTATTCCAATCAAAAAAGAGCAGAGCTACAAAGCAATAAATCCTGTGATTTGAATCATCTTCTGCTCTATTTTATAGGACAATCAGTCATAGCTAATGTGGTCAGAGAAATGATAGGAAATCAGATCCTTTTGCCCCCGAGCACATTCAGAGGTGCTCTCCTATCTCAGAAATCCATACCACCATCCTTTAATGCATGCAAGATGGAAATGTCATTATGTACAACACACGGAGACTTGACCTTTAAATGTCAGTGGAAGCGTAGAGTCTGGCGAGTCTGTCTGTGTCTTCCGCTGGCTGGCTAAAGAATCCTGAGAGGGGTGAAAGGAACACAGGTCAGTTCAAGGAGAGTCGGACTGGTCACCGCTGTCTAAACACTTGATCTGGAAACAGCGATCACCCAACCAGACTCACAACCATCCAGTCTGTTCTGACGCATAGCGACTCCATAGGACAAGGTAAAACTGCCACGGTGGGTTTCAGAGACTGTCACTTTCTCGGAACGACTGCTGGTCACTCCACTGACCTTGAAGTTAGCAGCCTAAAGTGTATGTCACCACTATGTCACCAAGTCTCCTATACCAATCAGAGAGAGAGAGGTCCGTATGGATAATGGAGATCTGCCAGTGTCGTGGCGTTGACCCCAACTCTTGGCATCCTGTGTGTATCAGAGTACAGCAGTGAGGCAGATTGGTTGACTTTTCAGAAGCAGGTCACCCGGCCTTTCTTCCCGTGTGCTTCCTGGTGGATGTGAATGTACCACCCAGGACACCATGCAGATCTGCAAGAGCAGACACAGGCTTCACCACGTTTGTAAACCTCCCCCTAGGATGAGGCGACTCTCTCATCCTTTCTGGTAATAGGCAACCTTTTTATGAGGCAAGTGCAGCCCAGGAGGCCATGGCATTTATTATTTATAGAAAGTTCATCATCCGACTAGTCTATGGTTAGGAAGAAGTCTCATGCGGCCTGCCTCATTCTACACCACTTCAGGGATATTCTGTGCCCAATGTGAAGCTTCAGCTCGACTTTGTGGCCGTTAATCTTCAATCAACTCACGAAAAAGATCCTCGCTTCCTACTTGGAAGGCTCTGTTTTGCATGTGCAGTAAGTGAACAGGGCCTTTTCAGGCTGCTGCAGGTAAGTAGAGGCAGGTCGGCCCTGTCCTGTGGGCGCGCCGTGGATCAGGATCAATTCGATGGGCCTGAATTTGGTTTGGGTTTGGCAGTCAGTTCAACAGTGTTTGTGAAACACTGAATTCCTCGTGTTCACCTCATCTCCTAGCTAATATGCTTCTGCTCCTTTATGCATCCTTTCCCCCCCCTCCACAATGCCC